>CAUYPK010053924.1:0-106512 GCA_963574355.1 Loris lydekkerianus | reverse complement strand
TACTATGCACCCAGCACTGTGGGAGATGGTACCTCAGTCAATGACAGAGATAGGATACCTACTGCTCTCCCACAGCATACAGTTTAGGAGGGGAGCCAGGCAGCCAATGAACCAACCCATCAACCTTCAAAGTCAGCTTATAAGGAAAGGCAATGTGCAGTCAGCACATTAGGACACTGAGACCCAGGGGGAGAAGACATGGCAGAGGAAAAGAAAGGATTCAGATCAACTTCCAAAACTCTCCCACCAGGTTGCCTTGAGGTTGCCAGGAGCGGTACAACATAGGGAGGGAGAGTCTTTAGGAAACACCAGAAGGGCGAGCCGTGCAAACTCCAGAGTGCCCTAGAAAGAAACGGTGAGAATCAGCGATGGCTGATTCTTCTGTTGATGTTTGTCTGAGGAGGGGCAGTGAGCTAGATTCAGAAGGGCTCAGGTTCCTGTCCAGCTTTGTCATTTTTTCCACCTGCATATCCTTAGGGAAGTCACTTAACCTCTCTGAACCTTGGTTTTCTCAGCTGTAAAGTGGTGACAATTGCCTTGTTCTCCTTCACGGGTTGGCAAGGCACCAAGAATGTGTGTGAGAGGATTTTGACAGCAGACGAGTGGCCTCTACAGACGCAGATAAAAAGAGATGGGGAGGTTCTTGTGAGCATCATGGTGATTTGAAGAGCAGGTAACTCACCCAAAGGGACTTGGTGGGAAGGTGGGTCCAGGGTTGCCAGATCTAGATTATCATGACATATCTCAGTTTTTTAACATTGTCTCGTGTTTTTAAGCACCACGAGGTTCCTATAAAATAGGTTTGCGGAACTGTTTTTGGCCCCCTGAGCCACCATTGTGTGGCTTCTATGTAGAATTTGTTACAGATGGAGGTTGATGGCAATGCTTGTTTCCCTTCTGTTATCTACACCGAGGGCTCTAAGCATCCTCCCCAAGAAGGTCGTGAAATGCAAGAATTAATACTAGCCAAGGAAATGTTAGGTTGTCACCTCCTCCAGGAAGCCGTCCCTGATCACCTCGCTACTGATTTGAAGTGGATTAGGGATTGGCAGACCTCTTCTTAAAGCATCAGATAGTAAAGTTTTAGATGTTGAAGGCCATTCCGTCTCCTTGGCAACTACTGAACTCTGCTTCTGCAATGGGAAAGCGTGCAGAAATGATATATAAGCAAACGGTGTGGCTTGTTCCAATAAAACTTTATTTATGAAAATAGCCACCAACTGGATTTGGCCATGGACTATAGTAGTTTGTTGATGAGTAGAGTTATAGACCTCTTTTTTGTGCTACCCTAACACCTTGAACTTAGCCCTGTGCTACATATATTTACAGAGTTCCAGGAGCCTGTTCCAAGCCCTTCATTTTTATTTACTTGGTTTTCGTGAGTTTACGTGGAAAGTCCTGCCTTATCCTCATTTCACTAGGGATTGACTCAGAGAGGCTAAGCAATTTGCCCAAGGCCACCCAGCTGACAGGTAGAGCGGAGCTTTCACATTGTATTAAACCCTGCCTCTCTGGTTCAACTGATAGATACTTCATTTCAAATCTGTGCATTTTCTTAGTGCCCAGCCCAGGGTGTGGCTTGAAGGTTGTGCTCAGGAGTCATTGTGTGAACAACAGGCTTTGTTTCAGGTTTTGCAAACCCGTGCAGGAGAGGACTATATAAAAACATTGCTTTGTAACCATTTCCAAATAGACCCCCGATGGTCCTCCTGGAGCTGACTTTTCCAAGCTTTTGATTTTGTTGCATCAAGAATTTGGCAGCTGACGACTGGGGGTGGGAAGGTCTGGCTCCAGCTGCAAGGGGCCGCCTTTGAACATCTGGTTCTCTTAGCAGCCCTAAAATCTGACGGGACCGTAACAACTGTGATCTCTCTGCCACAGTGCCTGGTGAGCTATCACAAACTCCCTTGGTTGATAGGAGGGACAGTGAACAGAGTCTTCCGTTAACCAATAAACAGATAAAAGTGACAAAGGGGACATGTGATCTGAGTTCTTCCCTGAAGTGTCCCTGAAGAATTCCATGTCAATATGGTAAATTGATTTCTATTTGAAAAGCCAAAGGAGTCCCCAGTGGGAACCCTTTGTACTGTGGATGAGTTCCTGATCATTTATCTGCTTTAGAAGTGTGGCTTCAGTTTAACTGGGGCACTTGTGTTGTTTCGTACGTCTGTGACCAGAGCTCACAGTATCATAATGAGGAATAATAATGATTATGATGATTTATGTGGAGTCTTTGTTGCATGCCAGGCACTGTGACAAATGCTTTCTATACTCTGTCTTGCTCGACCCTTTCACCTCTTCTGCCAGTTAGTTACTGACCTTTTGAGTAAACTGACCCACAGGATACACAGTGTGCCCAAAGGCGCACAGCTCGTGAATGGCAGTGCTGGTATGCAGACCCTGGCGGTCTAGCCACATGGCTAGAGTTCCATACCACCCGCCCTGTTGTTCCCTGGGAGTGTGGCCTCATTCACCTCCAGAAACAGTGTCGTCGTCCTCTGTGGTCAGGCAGACAGGCTCGGGCGCATCATTCACTCTGGGTGGAGTCATGCCAGAATTGGGGAGGATGGCGCTCCTGCCGCCTGCCTCCAGGCAGCACTCCCTGAAAGTCACCTCTCTGTTGCACTGACTGGGTCCTGTCAGCTCATCTGTGAGAGGAAGGAGAAAACGGAAGCTGACAGGGATCAATCTGGTGGATCACGCAGAGACTCCCCCTGCCTCAAATGGAGAAGCTATTTCCACAGGAGGCAGAGAAGCCGTGAGACACACTCCACACTGAGTCTGGCCAGTTAGGACGGGTATAGCAAAAAAACACCATAGACGGGGCGGCCACACCTTCGTGCCCTCTTCCGAGCACGCTTTCTCCGTTTTTACAATATGGATAGGCTAAGAATTTTCCAGACTTGCAGGTTCTTCTAGTTCCTTTTTGCTTAAACAAATCTGTCTTCAATTCATTTCTTTCTTTTCGAATTTTGCTGTATAAACTTTCAGGAGGGACCAGGCCTCTCCTTCAGCACTTTGCTTGGAGATCTCCTCTGCTAAACATCCAGTTTCATCACTTATAGAATGTTTTACATTCCACAAAACACTAGAACACCAACACCGTTCAGCCAAGTTCTCTGCCACTTCCTCATAGGACTGCCTGCCTTTTCTTTATGGTTTGGGAACGCAGTCCTCTTCTCTGAGACCTCAGCAGAGCTTTTACCATCCGCGTGTATCCCAGCATTATGTACATAATTATTTCCTTATTCTTTATGAAGGCAGAAGCTTTCTCCACAACTCTCCTCTTTTCTTTGTGAGCCCTCACCAGATTCACCTTTGAAAGTCCTTTCCTGACAATACTGACTTTTTCTAGCATGCACCTCAGATTCTTCCAGCTTGTAGCCATTACCCAGTTTCAAAGCCTCTTCTGCATTTTTCGATGTTTGTTACAGCAGCACTTCTTGGTACCAGTTTCTGTCTTCATTTGGGCTTTTATGACCAAAATATCACGACCAATTGGCTTCACTGCACACATTTATATCTCACGGTTCTAGAGTCTGGGAAATCCAAGATCAAGGCACCCGCGTACTTGGAGTGGCATGGAATTAAAGTAGCATTTGGAGTGAGATGGTTGGTTGCAGGAGAGCCCTCTGGGGCTGAGACCTGAAGGGCCGGAGGAAACCAAGTGAAAACCTGAAGGAAAAGCCTTCCAGGCAGAGGGAAGAGGCCTTGAGGGTGGGGAGCAGAGAAAATGGAATGTTCTAGAAACAGAAGATGGTCAGCACAGAAGCCCAGAGGAAGAAGGAAGGGTAGAGTGAGATAAGCTGGAGAAGCAAGGTAGGACTAAGAGCCTGTCTGGGTTTGTGATCCAGCGTAAGAAGTTCAGACTTTAGGCTGGGCACGGGGACTCACGCTGTAATCCAGCACTCTGGGAGGCTCGAGGTGGGGGATCACTTGAGCTCAGGAGCTTGAGATTAGCCTGAGCAAGAGCGAGACCCCATCTATACTAAAAATAGGAAAAGTAGCTGGGCGTTGTGGCAGGCACCTGTAGTTCCAGCTACTTGGGAAGCTGAGGTAAGAGAATCGTTTACGCCAAGGAGTTTGAGGTGAGCTATGATGCCATGGCAGTCTTCCCAGGGCAACAGAGTGAGACTCTGTCTCAAATGAATAAAAAGTTAGTCCTGGAATTTTAAATTTATTTTGGCAACACTTTATTCTCTTCACTCTTATATTTGAATTTCATTCACGTTGAGGGACTTTACCTAACAAATGCAATCAATGCAGCCTGTTTCTTTGTGCCTTCAATGAATCCCCAACAATAAAAAGAATTTCATTCATGTTTATAAAATTAAAAAAAAAAATGAATAAAAAGTTCCAATAAAATAAAAAGATTTTATTTCCAGTATGATGGGATGCCCTGGATTGATTGCTGGGTTTATGATTTGCTATGTTGTGGGTTATTTGGTTTGGGATTTTATAAAGGTCCTTCAGGCAGCTGCTGGAAAGAGCAGGGACCCTGGGGTGGGAAGGGGTATTGGAGACCGAGATGACCATGACTGAGACTAGCGCAGCGGGGTCAAGATCAGAAGCGGACGGTTCTGGACACATCCTGTGGGACTTGCCTGTGCCGGGGCCTGAAGGAGAAGCAGGCGTCAAGGGCGACCCCCGTGTGTCTGGCGTGAGCGCCCTGGTGGCTGGTTTCCCAGTCAACTTCATTACCTTCATAGATTGTTTCCAGCTCTGCAGTATTGTTTTAATTTCCTTCCTCCGTCTGCCTCGTTCTTTCTGGCAGCTTACTCATGTAGATATAACCACAGCTTTATTGGATAAGTCTGTTTTAAGTGGGGACAGAGGAATTCCTTCTCTTTCAGCTTGGTTTGGAGCCTGTTTTCCTTGTAATCTCCTCCCTCCCGAGGCTGTTCCTGCAGATGGGAACGATACTCGGATTAAGAACAGATCTCTTAAACCTAGAGTAGACTTCCCTGATGGTTTTTTTTTTTCTTTCCTTTTTCCCCCCTCTGAGGGGAGATGCTAAAGATGCTGAAAAGGTGGAGGGTGAAGTGACGATTTGATCATGTGCACATCAGCGGTGGTGACTGAGACAGACGGAGGGCAGGACCCGGAATCCTCTGAGCGCAACACCTGACACGCTCCCATTCCCTGACATGAGGCTCTAAATGAATTTCTACTTGACTAAAAATACCTCAAGAGCTGGGTGGCAGCTTAAGCTGTCGGTAAATTTAAAACAGGTTTGCGTGGCGCTGATTATAGCAGAGGATAGAAAGTTAGCTGAGAGTTGGTTGCCACACACACGTTTCGTTTAACTCCTGGTTCTCCGCCCTGCTTTGGGTCCTTTCCCCTTTGATTCTGGGGTCGATCGGGATGCTGGGTTGCACATTTAACTTTTTTTTTTTTCCTTTTAAGTCATCAATGGCAGGGGTCTACGTTAAATGTATCTTAGGCTTAAAGACCCATCTTACTTAAGAGAAGATGATGTGAAGATGTCCCAGGGCTGCTCAGAGAGTTAAGTTCAGTGCAGATCAGCATCACCGTGGGCCTTGCTGGCTTCACACAGATCCAGCTCCAGGCTGCACACGTATTTGCAAGACTGGTCTATAATGTCTCTACTCCATTCTTGACCTTCAGGCTGTCATATTTATCTTTCTGTAGTATCCTGGGAGCAAACATTACTTAACCAAACATAAAAGCTCGTGTCAATGAATGCTTTTCCAGAGCTTTTTGTGCATTATTCCATTGAATCCACATACCATCCTCTTGAAGACAGATGATGTTGAATTTCACCTGAGCTCCATGCTCCTGGAAAAGAGCAGAGATTAAAGTAACCCCCCCCCCCCTTCATGTTCTAGAATATGGCTGACAGCATAGAACCGCTACTCCCCATGTGACTTAGATACAACTCATGGATGCCCCCTTATTTCTCTAGGATAAGGTCAGAACCAGACCCTCCAAATTCCCATTTTTTGCCTCATAAATGGTTAGTTGAACTGCTCTGCCCCACTGCTCAATCTGTGCTAACCAGACTTTGCTTAGAAATCTCTCCCTTTGCCAACACACAGTCCCTCCTGAAAATAAGAAGGCTGGTGTCAGGGTAAAACCTCTCCAATCTACTGTCTGGTCATCCCACCCTTTCATTTCTGCACCTGGTCTTTCTTGGTGAGTTTTCTCTTTTCATAGGATTAAATGCGTATTAAAAACTGCATCTCCTAACCCTTGAGATGCTGGCAGAAACTGAGATCTTATGGTCAAAGCATTCTTCTTGCCATTGTTACTTTGTCCCCTTTCCAGTCATCTTGTCTCATGAAATCCCTCCCAAGTCTGGATTAGTGTTTCTTTGGCGGTGCCTGTTAAGTGTGATGGTCCCCATTTTGCCGAGGGGGATTCAGGGATGGAAGAGGCAGCTGGGGAGCTCTCATCTGCCTGAACCCAGAGTCTGTGCTTGTGCCATTAACTAGTTCCCAAGGCTCCATTCATGGCTTTTTTTGGACTTCAGTTGAACTCCATCAAGTCATCAACCTGCTTATCACTTCATCAGATACAGACAACCACCAGAGTAGGATGGTTCACCTCGTGATTTTTCAATTTTACAATGGTGCAAAAAATGATACACCTTCGACAGAAATCATACTTTGAATTTTGATCTTTTCCTCCCTAGAAATATGTTTGGCTATTGTGTTTAGTGTTTTTGCATCCCATCATGTCTGCAAAACACCCATCTGTCTATAGCATTCAACACATTATTATAAAACGAGATCTTTGTTAGATGGTTTTGCCGAACTGCAGGCTATGGTGACTTTCTGAGCATGTTTAAAGTAGGCAAGAGTAAGTTGTGATGTTTGATAGATGCATTAAGTGCATCCTTGACTTACTGACATTGAGTTACATTTGCACCTTACAGTGGGTGTATTGGCTGAAACCCCATCATAAGTTGAGGAGCATCTATATATGGGTTATAGTCTGTCTCAAAACTTCCCAGAAGCACAGTCGACAGCGTCCTTTCTGATTCACTTGTGCAGTTGCAACCTGCTCAGCTTCTCCATGTTGCTGCGAGGGCTTCATTTATTTCCGTCCATACAGATTTTACCTTTCTTGATTTGTGTGTATTAAAAACTTTCCTTAAGATAGTGAGTCATGGTTTGTGTAGCATCTTTGTTTTACAGCTCTTGAAAAAGAGAAACTTGTGCAAGATCACTATTTTGCACACACCCATGTGCCTGTATGAATAAAATCCTTAGGAGCAGAAAAGTAATGGGGCCTGTGACAAAAACAGGGACACGTGGATGTTGAGCTTCTTGCTTGTCTGTTGGGAAGGGTCCTTGGACCAGGCAGGACTAGAGCTTCTCCCTGGAGAATGGGTTCCATGCGAGGATTGCAGGACTCTCATGGGGGCCATAGGGTAGATGTATGAGGATGAGAGAGAGTCCTGGGAAAGGGCAGTGGTGGCTCCAGTGGCCCTGCCTGCCAGGCTGCCACCTGCACCTTCTTCTCTAGGCAGTGGGGAGCCACTACAGGTCTTTGGGCAGGAGAATGTCATGATGACAGTGATAATAATAATGATCATGCTGATAATAGCTTGTACCTCTGTTTTTATAGCTCCTCTCCCAAGGTGCCCTTCTCCAGAAAGCTGGGAGTGCTGCACAGATGTTACCTAATTAATCACTAGTGCTTCTCTGCCAAGGGAGGTGGGGGGCAGCTAATATCCCCATTTTTCAAGGGGGGAAGATGAGGCAACGGGAGGTGCTCAGGCAGCCTAGTAAGGCAGGGTGGATGCTGGGAGAGACTCCGTAGCAGAATTCCTTTTTGTTCCTTTGCCCCCAGGCCCAGGGCAGATTGCTTTTTGCCCAGAGCAGTTCTGATGACAGTGTCTCTGTGCAGTAAGGGAATCTAGGCCTTGAGTGTTTAGAGATGCTTGAGTAGGGGCCAATGCCTTGGGGTCAGTCGAGGTCACACCTGGGTGTGGCACGCCCTGAGCCCTTAGTATCCTCTTCCTTTGCTCCCTCAAAGGTGATTATCATCTTTGCCCTTGTCCGTTGACCTCTCTGGCTGATCTGTGTCCTCCATGAGGCATGGATCCTACCTTTTATAATCTAACCTTAGTGCCTGGTTTCCTGTACTTTGGCTTGAACATTCTGCCATCCACTCACTGTGGGTGGGTCGTTTTTTCCCCTCTCAGATTCAGTTTCTTCATCTATAAAATGACAGCAATTATGTTTCCCTCACTGGATCACCGTGAAGGTCAGACGAAGCAATGCATGTCACGTGTGCAGCAGCACCTGGGACATTGCAAATGATTGCCACATTTAATAAATTGCCAATGCTCTTATCGTAGGGACTTAAAAACACACATGCTACATTACTGCTCTGAGCTGGTTCAGGGATACAGACGCACCTTCTTTAATGCTGTTGATGTGCAACCAAAATATTGAGTAGGAATCCATTTTCTTGAAGTGGAATAGTTTCTCCTGTGGATATTGCTTATAATTTTAAAGAAAGCATACACACGTTTTTCATTTCTGCCTGGCCCTAATCATGCTTTTGTTCCCCAGTTCCTGGGCCCCTCCACCTCTCCATCAAGTATTTAGTAATCCATAAACAAGGCTTAAGCTGCTATTTAAAGCAACTCTGCTGTTAATCCTTTTGTAAAAGCAAATCCTTTATGAATGTGAATACCCTCCCCCTCTCCCTTTTGCTTCTTTTGCCTAACTTTAAGTTTTCCAGTTTCATTTCTTTTAAGGTAGCATCACCCAGGGATTGAGAGTCAGAGATTTGGAACTAGAAGATGGAATCTTAGAGCACCTGACCCAGCAACTTCATTTAAGAGATGGGGGGCGGGAGGGTAGGGGTTCACATCTGGGTAGAGGCAAAGGGCAGACTTAGCTTGTATCTCCAAAAGTGTGTTTTAGATGTTACTTTTTATGGCAGGTGATGTTAACGCAAGAGTAACAATCATACTGGGCTTGCTTTGTGCCAGGCACTATTTGAAGTACTTGCCATGAATTAACTTTACACGTTTTAACTGATTCATACTTTAACAGCCTCTAGACAGCAGCAGGTCCTGTTTTACAGGTGAGGAAACTAAGGCACAACATAGTTAACTCACCTGTCCGTGGCCACTGTCTTAAGTGGTGGTCAGAGCCAAAGCCCACCTGTCACAGGTGTCTCTCTGCTGCCTAAACATACTGCCATACACTTTTATTTCTTAAATAGATATATTTTAATAAAAAGTGAGAGTTGATTATATAAATTACTGAGTTACTGGATGGGTGGTACAGAATTATGGCAAAAATCCTGAAACTATCATATCAGCATCAGAAGTTTGGAAATGTTACAAAAAAACCTTGTGTCTGTTGTGTCAAAGATGCATTTGCGAATTTTCAGTAAGGGCCTGTTTGGTGCCAAGTGCTCTGTGTGGTGCCAGAAACTGACAACTATTTGGACACAGACCAAATCAGACAAGGCTGCTGCCTTCGTGGAGCATATAATCTGGTGGAAGAGAGGCAGTTCACAAGACAACAAATAAGACACTGCCCCTTGGGAGAGGTGCACACCTGGGACACTGGCAGTGGAGTGTGTGTGTGCTTGCGCGTGTGTAGAAGTGTCAGTGTGCTTGTGTGTCTGTGTGTTACAGGGACAGGTGCACAGTGGGGGACCCACTTTGACTAGGTTTTACTCGCTTAATCTCTTGTCACCTCTATAAAGTGAGTTGCACAAATATGTTGTTCTCTTTGAACCGGAGTGCAGGCAGAGATCCTTCTTTGAACAGCTTCTGCGTCCCTCCAGCACTCTGCAGCCACCTAAAATCAGGAATTCTCCTAGGCCTGACATTAGGAAGAGGTCAGCCCCAGTGATTTACTTTTAGCTTTTTCCAGGAGAGAGGCAGCGAGGACATGGTTAGTTTATCATTAAACAGAACCATTTATTCATCTGAGTCTTTACGTACCTGTGATGTCCAAGTGAAGCCGGGTGGGTTTGGAGTAGGGATTTTTACTTACAATCAGAGCTACTCTGCCTGCAGCTGACCATTTTGCTAAACAAAATAGCCCATTGCTGGCCAAATCCCTTCCCTAGGGCAAGGAGTTGCAAAGGTAGGTAGGTGCCTTCTGGGCAGAGCCAAACTGAGAATGAGTGCGTTGACCACATGGGGACTGACTGGAATTGCCTAGAGCCATTTGTAAGCTGGCAGCTGCTTCTCAGCTTTGGCCGCTTCTGGGTCTGATGTTGTGTGCATCCAGAATTTGAGCATACAGTCTTCCAGAGTCTCAGACATTGACAGGTAATTGAGAAATTTAAAAACACTTTGCAGGTCAAAGCAAAATATATCTGACGACTAGATTTAGCTAGTGGGTGATAGGTCAGTGATCTCTTACCTGAAAGCCTCTGAAAAGCAGGTCTGGTCAGCTGAGAGACAGAACGGGCCTAGGGTCTTTCAGAACTTGGTGGGAAGTAAAGGGAAGAGATCAACAGAATTACCTATTTACCTCACAACAGTCTTACTGTGCCACTTTCTTCACATTGATCTGCTGTCATTGGGATGTGTGGGACTCAGAGCTGGAACTACTTTTTTTGACCCCTGGCTCCACGCCAAGGGCTTTACATACATTACTAGCCCCAATGATCCCACTGCAACCTCCAGAGGTAGATGCTAATGTAATCCGCACCTTATGGAAGGAAGCTGTGTGTCTCCGAGAGGCGTAAACCTAGTTTGGGTAAAACAGCTAGAAAATAGCTGGGTTGGAAAACACACCTTGGCCTGTCTCCAGGGCCTGAGAGCCTCCCTCCTGTCTTCCTTTGATAGAAGCTAGTTTTTAATTCAGCGTTTAAAATGTAAATGTTTCTTTTGTTTAAACCATTCATCTCTTCATTGCTGTTGCAAGTCAACATTTACCGTGCCAGGACCTTACCTCCATATGCTGTGAATCCTGTCTGGGTCTGGAAAACCTGGTGGGTGAGACCCCCCACTACCAGCCCCTTGAATCTCACTGTGCAGTGAGGAAGATGAGGGCTTTGGAAGAGGTAATTATAAGACAGTGTTGGTGGTGGTGACCATAGTCAGCTAGCTCAAGGAGGGCTTGATCTATTTATCTTTGGGAGGTCAGGATAAGTTTTGAAGAAAAAAATCCAAGTTGAACTGGGAAGCATAAATATGAATTCTCCAGCTTGGGCAAGAGGAGAAGGGATTCCTGGAAGAGAGGGGCCTGTGCAAATGTGAGGAGGGCTTGGAGCCACATTGCAGCTCCTGTGTCTGCCCTGGGTGACTGTGGGCTAGAAGGAACTGTCTGTCTCTGCACGGGGCTCCTGCCTGTGTCTGTCACAACACTCCCCATGGGAAACCTAGCTTTCCGTCTTCCACCAAAATGAAAAGTCTGTACGCCAAGCTTGGTGGAAGTGAGAAGTTGGATGTGGGGGCAGGCATGACTTTATCATGGGATACAGTACTGGATAGTGGTGCGGAACTTATCCTGCGCAATCAAACCTCCTGGTTTCAAGTTCTAATTTTGCCAGTGACTGTGACCCTGAGAGTAAGCTGCTTCATTTCTCTGAGGCTCAGTTTCCTCACCTGGGAAATGGGGATGAAAGTAACTTCTTTGGGGGGTCTCTAGGAGGTAAGGCACTAAAGCTCCTTGCACAAAATCTCTGTTTAGCAGGTGTGCCTGTGGGGACTGTTACCACCTGGGGCATGTGTGTGGGTGTCTACGTGGCCTTTCAGTATCCCGAGGCATTCAGAGGCAGTCAGATTGGCTCCTCTGTGTGGTCAAGTTCATCAACCATGGGCTGCCTGCACTCTCAGCTGTCCTGAGATGCCAGTCTTCTGGCTGTGACTTATAGTCTGGGGTGTGCTCTGCTGAAACAGAGAGGCTGAATCTACTTGTGGCTATTTATGTCAAAAATGAATTAAAGGTAAAGGTAGAAATTCATGTCCTCAGTTGCGCCAACCATATTCCAAGTGGTCAGCAGCCACATGTGGCTAGTGGGTCCCACAGAGGACAGTACAGATAGAGAATATTTGCAACATCAAAGAAAGTTCTGTGGGGCAGCACTGCCTTGGACAATCCTGGGACTTTAGAATGCATTTTACTAAGGCTGGGTCTCAGAGGAGGGCTCTGTGAGCCTGTGATGATGGATGTGATGGTGCCTGCCCATCCCAGAGACATGAAAATGCTTGACAACCAGCATCTTTACCTGCCCCTAGAATCCAGCCTGGAGCGAGCCCGGCACATAGTCAGTAGTAGTCCAGGCCTCCTTTTCTGGGCCTCAGTTTTACCATCTGTTCAATGGGAAAAATACCAGTGACTGCACCCTAGGTTTGCTGCGAGGACTGAGAAAAAGCATATAGAGAACTAAGCACACTGCCCGGCAGACGGTAAGAGCTCAGTAAACGATACCTGTATCTGCTGTCATTGTTAGCTGAGTAAATACATTAATTCCTACAAGTTTTAGACTTTTCTTCTGTAGTGTTTGCCTGGACTTAGAACCATAATTTCATGGACTGTTGAAGCTAGAATCTTCAGAATTTTCTCATTTAACCTCATTTTATTTTATGAAGGCGTTACGTTTTATTAGTTTTTTTTTTAATTGAATAGCATTACATAATTAAGAATTTTTATCCAGCTTTATTGAGGTATAAATGACTTGCAATAAATCACACATATTTAACATGTTAAATTTAATGAATTTTGTTACATGTATCCATCTGTGATAGCATCAACCCAATCAATGGATAATGAACATAACCTTGAGAATTTCCTTTTATCCCTTTGTGATACCCAACTCCCCATGCAAACCCTGTCCACAAGCAACTACTGATGTACTTTCTTTCACTATGAATTAGTTTACATTTTCTAGTATTCATATAAATGGAATTATAGAGCATGTACCATTTGGTTTGATACTCAACATCCTTATTTTGAAATTGATCCACTTATCAATAGTTTGTTCCTTTTTATTACCACGTAATATTCCATTATATGGATATACCACAATTTGTTTACTCCTTCACATTGGGAAATTTGGATTGTTAAATTATAGGGGAAGTTTACAAAAGTAAACAAAAGTTGGCCATGATGCACCTGCCCCGATAATTCTTCATAAATTTGCTTTTTAATAAATGTTGTATAGTAGATAGAGCCTTTATTTAGTTCCAAAGTCAAGTCTGCAAAACAAGGGAGATTTGAAGAATTTTTATTTCCAAACTGCTGCCTCTTATTTCTTCCCTTTTTAAAGTACCTATATTTATTGTTTTTTGTTTAATCCTTTGATTTTTTTTTTTTTTTTTGTCTTTTTTACTGTAGTTGAATGTATTTAACATAAGATTTACCATTTTAACAATGTTTAAGTATATAGTTGCAGGGGCATTTAGGTATTGTTACATTCACATTGCTATGCATCCATCACCACCATCAATCTCCAGAACATTTCATCTTCCCAAACTGAAACCCTGGACCCATCAATCTCCCTTTTCTCCCACCTCCACCCACTGGAAACCTCTGTTCTTACTTTTTTGTCTCTAAAAATTTGACTCCTTCTGGTACCTTACACAAGTGAGATCATACAGCATTTGTGCTTTTGGCTCTAATTTCACTTAACATAATGTTGTCAAGGTTCATCTATATTGTAGCATGCTTCAGAATTTCCTTCCTTTTTAAGGCCAAATAGTCCATTGTATGTCTGTATTACGTTTTGTTTATCCAGACCCTTGTGCATGGACACTGAGGTAGTTTCTGCCCTTTTGCTATTGTGAGTCATGCTGCTGTGAACATTTGGTGTGCAAATATCTATGCGAGGCCCTGCTTTTAACTCATCTGGATATGTACCCAGAGATGGAATTTCTGGATTACATGATTGTCTATGTTTACCGTATATACTCGAGTATATATGGTAGTTTGTTGAGAAACTATCATATTCCTCCTTCCATTTTTAAGTGGCATTTGCTTTCTAAATATAAGTATAAGCATGTGATGAGAAAAGTCACCCATAAAAGAACAGTATAAAATAAGGATAATTTGGTCTCTTTTACCTCTTCCAGTTTCTTTTAAAAGATATCACGGCTGACAATTTCTCACATATCCTTCTAGGGGGCAGATAACAATGTTTTCAAGTGTGTCTTGAGAGCGTGTGTGGCTGTGTGTGTATGTGTGAGAGTGAGAGAGTCATGTCCCTCATTTCAATGATTTAGAACCTCAGCCTGTACTGGTTGCCATTCCCCAGGGTAACATGAGCTTCAGAGACACCGAGGTCCAGGATTGACAGCAGCCCCTGGACACTAGACAACTGTCCTTTACACCAGCCACCCTGGGACACACCCAGTGTCCTGGCTGGATTCCCGCCAGCTCCCACCTACTGCTCCCTGTCTGATTTCTCTCCTGCACCCAACCTGGGATGAGCTCCAGTTTCATGCAGTCATCGTTTGCTCAGAAGCCTGAGAGCAGCAGTTCTTAACCTGTGGGTCACAACCCACAGGAACTGTATGAAAGGGCCATGGCATTAGGAAGGTTGAGAACCACTGCAGGGTGTTGCTGTCCAGACAGACTGTGTTGCCCCAGAGGAGTTTACCGATTCTCAGCCAGCCTCCCAGATGTAAAGCTGCCTGTCGGATGTTGCAGATTAACTTAGAAATAAGCCATTTGGGCTGAGTTTTGGAGAAGCGCCTGCCAAATGGGAACTCCTCACTTTTTTTCCTATATATAGTCTTTATGGTGAGCTAATTGAAGTTAGCAGGGTTTATTTTAGGAGGTGACTCCTTTGAGCAGGGTATGGTGGGTTGGGCTGCTTGCCTGGGGGAGCATTTTGACAGCTCACTGAGGCTGACATCCCCAGGAAGATCTGCTGTCCTGATAGTTCTGGGGAAAGATGCACTTTGGGTTGTATGCTCCTTTGCTGCAGACAGCAATCCTGAGTGGGGGTTCGGAGGGAATTATACCCATTGAGCAGAAGCCATGAGCCTGAATGACTTCGTAAAGTGGTTGTGATAAAGCTGAGATGAGGACAGAGATCTCCCATTTCTTGTTTTATGTCCCTTTTGGCAAAAATTACATTCCTTAAAGTATTCTATGGATGGACAAATATTAACAAGAAAGTGAGTGGTTTCTTCTGAGATTAAGAAGACATTGTGTAAGGAGCTTGGACTTTACTTTGGGGCTTCAGTTCCAGCTTTGTCTTTACTGGCTTTGTGACAATGGACGTTTTCCTATCTCTTAGCCTCCGTTTTCTTTTAGCTGTAAACTGGGCACATTTGCTTTATGGTGTTATCATAAAGATGAAAATGAAAATTAATAAGAATTAAGGCCAATAAAGTACCTGGCACATATCGATGCTTAGTAAATGGTGGTTGCTATTGCTATATGTGTTGAAGTGGAAACTTGTAGCAGTATCTTCCTAGACATTCCCTCAGTTAGAAGGAGACACCTTGCTGGAATACTAACAGGGATTTTTAACAAGTATTTTAGGTTAAGTCATGCAGGCATGTATTAAAAGGTCCACCTTTTGGAAAATGGCCACTTACTGGTGACCTGGTGGAAGGAAAGCTCAAACACATTTCCCTGCAAGGACCTGGCCTCTTTGAGCAAACCCAGCGGACATAATCAAGTTTATAGTGTGTATTATTTAAAGATGAATGTATTAAAAAAAATTTGTTTTTGGTTAAAATGTGTCTTCGAATAGACAAACACTCATTTGGTATTGGAATTGCAATATCTCCTTCTCACTCTTTTTTACACAAACACACATACTATCCCTCCAAAATTGATGCCGTTTGTTGTTTTCATTTTAAAGGAAATGGACTCATTTCCAAAATAGCCTACTAAGAAATTGCTGATGTTTGTTCATTTGCTGAGCATTGAGTATGAGCTCTGTGCCATGCCTGGTGTGTGTGGGGAACCCCTGACTTTCAAGTACTGTGTAGGTGTTTGACCTATTCCAATTAACTACGGAGGGAAGCTGCGAAGAAAAAGAACAATGCGGTCAGTCTGGGTGTCATCTTTATCTGCTTTGTTCTCCTAAGCCTCAGTTCTTCTGGGTGTACTGTGAGCACAGCTGGATTTAATGGATTGTAGGTTTCCAAGGCCTTTGATGCTAGAACTCAGAGGAGGTGAAGGATTTCTTTCCTCATTCTGAACCCCAGCAGACTGATCCAGAACCGCTTGTTCACCCCTCTCCGTCTACATGAAATGGTTCCAGTGTCAATTGGAATGCCCAAATGCTCGAAACTCACAGGCATCATGTGGTGAAGCCAGAAAGAAAATAAAGACTATCTGGGTGTTGGGGACTCCAAAGGTAACTGATGGGTCTGGTTATCTTTGGAACAGGGAGTTTATTAGAGGGTGGACTGAGTGCTTGGGACTGTGGCTTCCGTTCCATGGAAGGCGGGGTTGTCCAGCCTTCCCAAGGGGAATGTGTGGGGGTGGGGTGGGGCAGTGTTGGGGATGTCGGGTGGGACCACAGACCAACTCAGTGGTTCTCAAAGGCCTTCTTCTGGGAACAGAGCAGGCTGACTATCTTGCCAGGCCTGGACTTCTTATACCTCTGCAGTGATGGGAAGGTTCCACTATCTGGGGAATGAGAACCCCATGTTTTGCTGGGGGCAGGAGGCTGACCAGCTGGCCTCATGGGGTTCCAGCAGGCCAGCTTCTCTCATTGACAATCTCCACAAAGTCTCCGGGAATCCCCTTCTCTCCAACAGCTCTATCTGGGTGAAATATAATTTTAAAATTCCTCATTCTCTTTCAGGGGAGCAGGAGAGAAAAAGTGTATCTTTCCCCTGTCTTCCATTGTAGCCTTTAGGGATCTCCATTACAGAGATTATTTTAAATAGCTAAAATAAAAATAATGAGAAAAAGGGTGGGAGGAGGCAGAGGACATGATTTATTTGGCATTTGCTGTGTACTTGACACTCATTGTCTCACTAATTCCTCATAACGACTATATCATGTACATACTATTATCATATTATTATCCCAGTTTTATAAATGAGGGAACTGAATTACAGAGATTAAATAAATTGCCTGTGATCCCACAGCTAGTGGTTGCCAAAACCCTAGGCACCTAATCCCCATTAAACACTTTCCCATGCTAATTATTTTTATCTTTGACACCTGGCAAGCTTGTGCGGTCCTTAGATTGGGTGTCTTCCTTTTTATTATATGATCCTTATTTTGTTTTTGTTTTTTTCATTTTTTTTAAGAAACATTTTCTCACTCTGTCACCTAGGCTGGAGGGCAGTGGCATGGACGTAACTTACTGAAACCTCCTGGGCTCAAGCAGTCCTCCTGCTCAGCCTCCCGATTAGCTGGAACTACAGGTGTGCCCTACAATGCCTGGCTAATTTTTTTTTTTCTTTTTTCGTAGAGATGGGGTCTCACTATGTTGCCCAGGCTGGACTTAAATTTCTGGATTTAAATGACCTTCCCATCTTGGCCTCCTAATGATCCTCATTCTTTAAAAAGTCATTGTGTCCCTTGTTTTAGGCCCTGCAGATATAATTGTGAGCAAGAAAAAGATTACTCCATCCACTTGGGAACTAGGTTCTAGTCAGGAGTGGCTGGGAGCCTGCGGAAGGGTCTGGGAGGCGCCTGAGCCTGACATGTGTGGCTTTGGGCTTGGCGGGCTGTCACTGGGTTTCTCAACCCCACACATAGATAATTCTTTGTTAGGGCCTACTGAGCAGCACCCTTGGGCTCACACCTCCTGCCCCCAAGTTATGACAGCCAAACATGTTCCTAGGCAGTGTCAGATGTTTCCTGGGGGACAGAGTTACTGGTTGAAAACCACTGTCTTAAGTCATGAAAGCACAATGGGACAGGCCCCTCCAGGTCCCAAGACAGTGCTGGCTGTGGCCCAGGAGTCCTGCTTCCTCCTCTGTAAACTGCTCTGTTGTCCAGGTCAGAGTTCTGTGCAGGGCTTGGCACGAGAAGAGCACTCAGTGATCAGTGTTTATCGCAGTCTTGGCAGTGCAGTGATGACTAGTCCTCCTCTGTGTGACCACCTTCCCCCCACATACACATGGCTGGGACCCCAGTGTTACTCGCTACTCAAGTCTGGACCTTTGGATGTACAGCCCCAGGGCTTGGGATTCGAGGGCCATGTTAATGAAACTTTCTTAACCTGAAGCATGGTATTCGGTGCCAAGGTGCCTGTGCCAATAGCAAGCCCATCCAGAAGGGCACTGGGGATTTATTGGATGGGCACAATGTCCCAGAGCATGTTCCAGGCATTTCTGGAGTGCTATCCTTGAACACTGAACTTGGCCAGTTTCATCATAACTTACTATATTTCTGGTTTTGTCATTGTCCGGAGAGCCTTGTAAACAGGCAGCAAGCAGCAAATCCAGCTTGGTTCACAACACTTGTTTTTCCAAACCTCTGTAGTATCTCTTTTATCCATTTTTAGAAAAGATTACCTTGAATAAGAAAACAATGACAAGAAAAATCTTAAAATTTCTCGCGTAACAACTGTCGCAGTCTATTGCCTGTGGTTTGTTTGATAGACAGGTAAGATCAGGTTAACAGCACAGGCACCGTCACCAGGTCCCACTTCCTGGCTGGAGGATCATGAAGGAGTTCTTAGTTAATCTGAGCCTCAAATCTTCCATCAGTAAAACAGGACTCAGAACAGTATCTACTGAGATTTAAATGAGTTAATGCTTAGAAAGAGCTTAAAGTGGTACCTAGTACAGGTATTTAACAAGTACCCAAGAAATGTTAGATATTATTACAGAAGGATCTGAGGTCGCCCAGAAGAAGACTTGAACCTTGGTCCCCACTCCTTACCTGTGATGTTAACAGGTGTCTCTACCTCTCTGAGCCTGTATTTTCCGTACATTAATACTTGTGGTTGTAGGGGTTTTGGGACTAGTGCCTCCTAGTTTGTCTGGGAATTTCCTGGTTTTAACACTGAAGTCCCTGAGTCATCAGTCCCAGGCAGAGTGGATAGTCAATCCCATTAGTTTGGGTGTTGAAATGAACCAGAACACCTAGCACTTAATAGGTGTTAGTAAAAGGGGGGCATGCAGGAAGCACTCTGAATAGTTTGTGCATTTGTATGAGAGGGGCGTTTCTCATGGGGGATGTTTTAGCTGTTCACCCCTTTTAATTTACAAATGCTTGTGCCATTTTCCTAAGCCAAAGAACTCAAGAGTTTCAAATTGACATTTGTCTAACCTAGATTGATTTTTTTTAGTCTTGCTATTTTAGACGGGAAAAAAGATACTTTACCTGACTTTAATATGCTACAACATATTACCTCTTGACTTTCCCACAGTCTATAATAATAATGAGGATTGAATCGTAAAGTTTGGTAGGTTGTAGCAACCTAATGATTTAGACTGTGTGGGGTGTGAGATGATTCCTAAAATTGGGAAATCGGAATTATTTGAAATTCATCTTGAAAGTCATCAGCATGCTGGTTTATCAAGTTGCTTTTTCAGAGGTACCTTTGGATCTGATTATGTAAAAGCCAAGTAAATAATGTAATCTAGATTGTAGGACTAGGCGGCTGACTTGAATGAAGAATCTCATCAATCCACACATAAATCTTTTTAGTGAGTCCCTGCTGCTCTTTGGGTAAGATCCAGGCAACTTCGTAGGACCCCCAGGGACTCTCTGACCCAGTCCCTGAATCAAATCTTCTCCCTTCATCTGATGCCATTCACCTTTTCAGTGTTGTAGGTTCAGACTTCCTTTCTTTGTTTCTTAAAAATTATTATATATGTGACTTCTAACTTAAAGCCTTTGCTAATGCTGTTTCTTCTGCCTAAAATGCTTGTCCTCTCCTTTACTTTGGATCAATTGATTCTTGCTCTTTCTTTGAATCCCAATTTAATCCTCACTTCCTGAAAGAGTCTTCCAGCTCTCTCATCCTAGATGAAATCCCTGTTTTTTTCTGTCCACCCTATAGTCTATCTTCACAAATGTAACTGAATTGCTGACTTTGTAATCAGTTGTTTAATATAGGATAATCAGATCAGCCCCTTTTCTGGCTATCTTCTTATGCCTTCTTTGTCCATGGAAAAGGGCGCAGTTGTTGAATTTTATAGGCTAGAGAGCAGAGTGTCTAGAGCAGCTGTTTGGAGCCGGGTCTTCTGGACTTGGTCAAATTCTGGCTCTGATGCTGTGCAGCTGTATGTGGGTTGCATCACCTCTCTGAACTCAGTTCCCTTGTCTGTAAAATAGCAGGTAATAACATTCCATCTCTTATAGGATAGTTTTAATGACTCAACATGTGTCAGCTTAGAACAGAGCCCAGCACACAGCACATGCCGTGTTTTTGGTGGTTGTTACCATGACTTCTACTATTAGTAAGGCTACCAGTATTGATGATCTTGAGAAAGGTAGCCTGCTGGTTTAAGAAAATGTCGCAAGAGAGACTGCCAGTCATTTGTGCAACACTGTACATTATTTTTTTCACAAGGTGTGTGGTAATAGAAGAGTTGTTTAAATCATTGGTTCCCAACCTTCCTAATGCCGTGACCCTTTAATACAGTTCCTCATGTCGTGGTGACCCCCAACCATAAAATTATTTTCGTTGCTGTAGCAGCATTAGGAAGGGTCATGGCATTAGGAAGGTTCAGAATTGCTGGTTTAAATCCTCAGTTTCCACAAGGATAGTTCCCAAACTCATCCTAGAATCCATGCTGCATACCCAGATGGCCGAGGGGAGTATTTCAAAGGTGACCTTAGTTATATTTAGCAATAAAGTATGTAGCACTTTTGCTAGAATGAGTTCATGAAATTAATTGTCAGACCTGATATAAAATGGAGTTGGTGAACATTAGGAAAGTGGACTGCAGCCCCTGTCACGCCTCTGTTCAGGCGCCCAGCAGGCATCTGATGAACTTTGGTGGCACAAGCACCATCAAAACCCATCAGTGGTTTCTCAGATGCCACACACCTTAGGATACCAGAGCTCCCCTTGGCATCTGAGAAGCTGGACAGGAAATCCAGTTCCACAACAACCGTTCAGGGAGCAGTCTGCTTCTTTGTGGTAAAATGAAATACAACAAAAACAATAGTGGATATTCCAAGGTGCTGGTTTCAAATGGCAGCTACCAAGGTAGCAGGACGAATAATTGCAGAATGTATGGCTAACAGACACAAGAAATACAGCTATGATTATATATTAGCAGCTCTTATATGGCTCATAATGCAGTGAGTATGTGTGCGGTCAAGAACATCTTAGAAAACATAGTTAGGTGTATTACGGACTATTGTTAATCCTTGGAGCCTACACTTTAAAAAAAACAACAAACCTTTGACAATCATCATGAATCGTACAGTATTCTAAGTGCTTTACAGATATTCATCCAATCCTAATAACAGCTCTGTGGGGAGGTATTATTAATATCATCATTATTATCAATCCCTATTTCACATATGAGGAAACTGAGGCACCGAGATGTTCGAACTTGCTCAAGTTCAAAAGGAATTTTCACTTGCTCAAGTTCAGAGAACTGAGCCAGCATTCAAACACACTAGTCTGGTACAAGAGTCCATGTTTTCAGCCACTATTCTATTGTGGAAGTCACATAGATGAATATATTGAATAGAAACATATAATTGAATGCAAAATACCCACTTTCTCCTCAAATGGGCCAGACCAGCTACCCTTGCCCCTGAATTCTACAGGCCCCCCCACTAATGGAACTTGTTTACTGGATTCTGGAACATACTAGCAGTGGGACTCTTGTAGTTCTCACATTGGTGGAGACAATATAATTTCTTCCCTTTCCCTTTGATAGCGTGTATTCCCCTTACGGACGTTCTGCAAAACTGATTTTCTTTTGCTCTATAAAACTACATTCCACCAGTCCAGGGCCTGTTAGGAACCGGGCTGCACAGCAGGGGGGTGAGTGGCAGGCAAGCGAGGGAAGCTTGGTCAGTATTTACAGTGATCCTCATCTCTCTATCACTGCGTGAGCATGGCCTCCTGTGAGATCAGTGATGGCGTTAGATTCTCATAGAACTGTGAACCCTACGTGAACGCACATGCCTGGATCTAGGGTTGCATGCTCTTTATGACACTCTAATTCCTGACGATCTGAGGTGGCGCTGAGGTGGTGATGCTGGCACCGGGGAGGGGCTGCAAATGCAGGATGGGGCCGTCTGGTTGCAGGAGAACAAGCCTAGGGCTCCCACTGAGTCTGCATTACGGTAAGCTGTATAATTATTCCGTTATATATCACAATGTAATCATAATGGGAAAAAGTGTGCAGTAAATGTAATGCCCTTGAATCATCCTGACATCAGGCCCCGCTACCTGATCCACGGAAAAATCGTCTTCCGTGAAACTGGTCCCTGGTGCTGAAAAGGTTGAGGACTGCTCCTATAAAAATATGTGAGTAGTTTACCGTACCTGCTGAAAGCAGGGTCTTAATTAGCCGTAATTTTTGAAGTCTGCAGCTGTAAACTGTGTTGAAAAGATTGAAAAGATTAGTGCACTAGTAATAAGATAATTGTCCCTGAGAAATGCTGTTAGCATGTAAACACAGTTAGCGTGTGAAATCAGAACAACTGTAATATTTCCCCCGTTTGGTGTTTAAAGATGCTCCTGCATGAATAATTATAGCTAAATGCAAAGTGCAGAAACGGAAAAGCTGCATGCTTTTCATTTTATTCTTACCGGCTTCTATCCTAGCTCAGAAATAAAAGTCTACTTAATGGAATCTTGCCTGAAGCTGGCCTGCCCTTCCCCCACAGCCATTTGAAATTAGTAACCCAAGTGGGGTGAGGACATTCCTCAAAATTAGAGATACTAGGCAAACAAAATCTACAGTTCCCACTGCAGCTTTTTAGAAGGGCTTTGGCTAGAAGATCCACACCTGCTTATCTGTACACGCATGAGAATGCTCACCACTGTTTGCACGTGTGTGCACACATGCATATTCGCACACACATACTCTAGTCATATGTAGAGCTGAAGAAAACTGGTCCAGGCTGCATACGGCAAAAGCCAATTGACTGACCTCAACCCACCTTCTTAGAACTAGAAAAGCTGCATTAAAACAAGTTGTACCTGCCACCCCCTGCCACGTTGGGGGGGAGCTACCTCGCTTCTCTTGAGTCTTTGCATCCTTTGATTAACTGGGAACATACTTTAGTGTGATGATGTCTGCACACGTTAACACCTTCTTAACACACTATAGCTTCATCAGATACGCTACATATCTTATGACCTTTCTGCTTCCTTGTCTCAGACATCATTCAGTCAGTGGGTTGAGCTCGTTAACTCCGCTGCATCATGTACACCGTGGCTCTCTCTTTGTGGCAAGCACTTGCCTTGACTTGTAGCCAGGAAGACATCCTGCTGCTCATAAGGTGGCTGTCAGCATACATCTCCCACATTCCAACCTAACACGACTTGGGAACTCAGTTCTTGGGTTCAGTAAGAATTTACCAAGTGCTTTTTATGTGTCAGTCCCAGGACTTCATTAAGCATAAAAACAAAGGGGCTAATCCCTTGCCTCAGGAAGGTGGCGTGTGTTGTCAAAGCAGTAGTTAACAGGGAGTGGTGAGAAAACTGGACTCTCACCCCTGCTGGTGGGAGTAGCATGCTTTTGCCTCAGTGTTCCTGTGTGTGTGTGTGTGTGTGTGTGTGTGTGTGTGTGTGGAGTGTGTGCGCGTGCACCTATACACTGCTTGAGTCCACTCATTTTTGGACTTTTTAACCAGGCTTGCTTTTCGAGGAGTCCATTTCTATCCCATACTTATCTCTGACCCCAGGTCTTCCAGCTGAAAGCCTTGGGCTTAACTTGGGACCCACTAAACTAGAGATTGCAAACTCCGGTGCCCACAGAAGCCACACCAGCAGCAGCCCTGAGTGAAGGAAGTGTGTCTGGGGTGGGGACTGTGGCAATGCTTCTGAAGGGGCAGCTGCTCCTCAGCTCCGGACAGCCGGTGCCCTATGGCGATGCTAGATTTGTTTTTCCAGGTCTTCTGATTTTCCATGAAATGCCAGGAGTCTGCAGTTTTATGTGAAACCTCCTGAATTTTAAGTGTTGGCATCCTGTGCAGCTTTTTTTGTTCTTTTTTAAACATTGCTCAGGCTCAACAAAATTTGTCTGAGTTGAATACTGTTTGCAGGCTCCACTGTCTGTTTGCCACCTCTGCAGTAAAGCCATGAAGATCGTGTTCCCAAGTGCCTGCTCACCAGGGATGAGTCCCACTGCATCCTGAAAGGGTTGGGCTTGAGACTGCAAACTTTAGCTGGAGTCTTATTTCTCCACTTCTTTTTTATCCTGCCTGCCTGCCCCTCCCCACAAATGTCTCAGTGAAGCTCTTGCGAAGGGAACCCTTACTCTCCTAAATAGAGTCTGAAGTTACACCACGCATGGCACACACGTGAGTGAGGGTCCCCAACGCAGAAAGCTCAGAAATATTAAAAGAGGACTGTTGCAGGCTTTGGTTCAGCCAATAGGACTTAGCACAGTATTGTCTCTTGGGTGCTCATTATCAGCTTGCTCAGGGATCTCAGGCCCTTGCCTGACCTTGGCACGAGGTCTGGCAGCTTTGGCTTTCTGGGTGTAGAATTAGTCGTTTTCAGAAATGAAGCCATTGAGACCAAGTGGAGGAGAGCCTTCTATTCACCGATGAAAGGGGCTCATTGTACACAATCGTGTGCTTCAGACCCTCTTCCCCCAGCCTCCTCTTCCCTCCCCCCAGCTGGGGCTTTGTAAGGGGCTCTCTGAGGATGCCCCATCCTGGGCTGTGCTTTCTCCCCATCTTCCTGTGGGGCTTCCCTGAACAGAAGGAGAGCCAGACTCGGAGCCCCTGCACACGTTTTTGGTTCCTCGGGCCAACTCTGCTGTCGTGGGTGATGAGAACACTTCCTTCCGAGAGAGGTAGAGACAAACAGCCAGGCAGTTCGCTGACAGCTGCACGAGCCGGCCGTGCAGGAAACAAGGAAACAGTGGGCGCTAAGAAGCTCTTCCTGTTCTGCCTTCTGCACGGGCACCTCCCTTCCAGGCCTCTGGCCCCGAAAAGTCAAAGGCAGAGTCTCAGAAATGAATAACTTGCAGTGCTCAATTATTTGGCAAATTAATAGAGTTTTTTCTCTTTCTTCAGTGAATTCATGAGGTCCTGAACTTTTCTTTCTTAGGGCTGGGAGTGAGGGGGGGAGGGGAGGATGATGTAGAAAGAGCTGCTCATTGGCTAAAATGATACCTTCCCTTGTTAGGGGGTGGAGATAAAGTGTCCTATCATAGCTAACAGATGGGGGGACCGTGTCACAGACTTCGATGCTTATAGGTTCCAGCCTCGGTGGGCAGGGATGTCCCCCGCTTAACCCACCTGCCTGCCCAGTGAACCAGTTCTGACATTTCAAGAAAAGCCATAAATCTGTATATGGTGAAATTGCCCCAAATTTTAAACGTTGTCAGCTAATTAAAAACCAAACAAACATATTGTGCAGTGCGTAGGGCAGATCCTACCACATCTAAGCATCTTGGTTACTATTTTTTTTTTTTTAACTTCTGTGATGACATTAAGGTTAAGTGGGCCTGGCTCTGTGGCTTTTGAGCAGGTCTGAGCCACAGCTTGTTCCTCTATAAATGAGGAACAATGCCACAGGGTATCCATCATCTGGGAACAGGCACGCATGTAATGACATCAAGAGCTTCTCCCAATTGCAACAGCATAAAATAAAACAATTTACATTTCCAAAATTTTATGGCCATTTAGGAGCAGCCACTTGGTGAAGATGAAATTAAGATTTTTCTGGAATAATGCTCATAAATTGCTAATTATGGTGCCTCATAAGAACGTAACTAATAATAGTGGCACAATGGCCATTGTCATCAGTGTGGTCTTTATCATCACCATCATGACCGTACAGGAGGAGACCTTCCCCTGCTGAAACTTGCTGACTTTCATCCTGACTCTAAGTGAAGGAAGCCTCTTTCATCCTAAAGACTCTTAAGTGGAGGAAGCCTATCTGTCCCCTGTGGGCTGACCTGCCAAACAGGTATTCTCAGCATCTCTCTTCCAGCCTGGGAAGGGTGCTCCCTGCCTGGAGGCATGGCCTGGAGCTGCAAAGCTCTCCTCTCCCCACCAACTGGGACTGGGTTTTTCCCCCATGGTTGAGCCTACAGTTCTGTGTGTGGCCTCTTGGAAACATTCCAGGCATGCAGCACTGCTGAATCACAGCTTTCCCAGAGCTGGGATACAGTATCTTTTGAACAAAAGATGTCCGGGTCAGGGGCTCTTGTGAAAAAGCTAAAGAGGAGGAAATGAAGACAAGAGGGGTGGGAGGGAGGAATGTGAACAGAAATTTGTTTTGGCAGAATAGGGTGAACTCAGGTCTTGGTGTCAAGAAACTTGGATTCCAGACTGACTTTTGACACATACTGTGTGTGGCCCTTAGGAAACATGGTTCCCTTCCTGGATCTTGTATGCCCCACCAGAAAATGATGGGTTTGATTCAGGTCAGGGATGGAAATAGGTTTCATTTCATAGGGAAATTGGAATCTATTGGTAACATCTGCTCATAGAGCCATGCTGAAACTTTGAGACCAGGTGATGGTTTAGTAATACCTGCCTTGGGCACCTTCTGGGGAGGTAGCCACACACCTGGTTTACATCTTTAAGTCCCTTACTTGCACTTACAACCTTGGACTCTGGAGTTCAAACCTGCCCTATTTCCCTGTGGAACAAAGAACTCACTTGGCTGTCTAGAAGCTGGAGAGTGTGTGTGGAGCTCTGCACAGTGTCTGCAGGACACTTGGCCGTACTGGTTCCAGCTGGGCCTCCTGCCATCTGGATGACCGCAGCAAAGTGGGTGCAAAATTGATAGGTGCTGTGGCCCGTGCTGGGGCAAAGCTAATTATTGGGCTGAGCTGGAGATGTGGCTGGTGTTCCCAGCTCCAGGAAGGTGTGGGTCCAAATGTGGCCACCTTCAGAAGGGCTTGTGGCCCTGGAGGGATTTAGGCAGTGCCTTTTCTTGGGGATGTGTTGGGTGGAGGCTGCATTGCCCAGTCCTTTCCTGGCTCACTGCGGGTATTAATTATTGCCTGAAATGTCCCTGAGCTGTGAAAGTCTTGAGCGTCATTGTAAGGTGATGCTAGTTGTCCTCGGAGGGGCACTGATACTTGTGGCCCATCCACTCTGTGCCTGAGGCATGCTGTGGTGTGACATCTCAGTCAGTCTTCACAGTAACTGTGTGATGTGGTTCTTATTACTGCCAGGGTCATCAATAACCACATATCAAGTTCATAGGAAGGTCCACAACAAGGAAATGGGAAGATCAGGTGTTAGGCGTATCTGACCTAATTCCTTGTTCCACATGGCTTCCCAGTGCCTGCTGCTTATAGGACCATGAGCTGTAGTTTAGTGATTCCAATTCTGGACGAGTTTGTTCCATGGCAAAGCAGTGTGGCTTAGTGGTCAAGAAAGAAGTACAGCCTCTCCAGCGAGGCTGCCCTGGACTACATTCAGGATTCATCACTTGTTAGTGAGGGACTTGGAGCAAATTAGTTTTCCTCCGAGCTTCACTTTAACCATCTGTAAGATGGGACTGTTGTTGTCACTCGCGAGAGTTGGTGTATGGTTTAAATGAGATACTACTTAGAAGCCACTTACAGTGATGCCTTGCATTCAGTATCAGAAGAGTGTTAATAGTATTTTGATGACTGTCAGTATTGAACCTGCTGTGTGATTTTAGGTAAGTTGCATTAATGTAGGGGTGACGGAGTCAGTAATTTGCAGGACAGCCAGGCCACAGGCACAACCACTGGGTCTAGTCCTGAGCTGTTTTCTTACAGTAGAACACATACAGCATTAAAATAAAAATTTTTGTTTTTTTAAAGAAGAAATAAGAAATCTGAATTTGCATGTGAAATATCCTAGTTTTAAAACATTGACAGTGACTGCAAATGTTTTATCAATGTTGTGGGTGTCTCTCCCTCCGTCCCCCCGAAAACCCCAGTGTGAAACATCTGCGGGCCACCAGTTGGCCATTCCTGCCTTACCACTTCATAGCTCAAGCCCCTGATCTTTCAGATAGGTTTTTTCAAAACCTTGTAGTTCCAAGAATTATAATTCTGCGAAAAGGCTCTTGAGGTGAACACAGAACAAAGAGCCACGTACAACAGTTTAGAGTTCGGTGACTGTTTTCAGAGATTCGCACATACTCCTGAGTTTCCATGAGCCTGCTTCATTAGATCTCCCAAGGCTGTGGGTGATTAACTACCAGCTCAAATGCTGGAGGGTCATTTCCAGGCTCTGTTGTTTATTTCTGAGGTCTGGGTTAAAAAATATAGAAAGATTGCAGGATAGTAAAGAGATCTATAATTTTTTTTAAACTTTTAATATGAGAGAGAGAGAAATAGAGCTAGAGATATAGAAATGGAGGGGGGAGGAATCTGCCAACATCCACCAGCATTTCTTGCAGGCGTCCTCAAACTTTTTAAACGGGGCCAGTTCACTGTCCCTCAGACTGTTGGAGGGCTGGAATATAGTTTAAAAAAAAACAAAACTGTGAACAAATTCCTATGCACACTGCACATATCTTATTTTGAAGTAAAAAATCAAAACGGGAACGGATACAATCACACCGCCTCCTGTGGCCCGCGGGCCGCAGTTTGAGGACCCCTGTGAGAATCCCTCCCCCCTCTCTGGGGGGGTTTCTGTTTCCCCTCGAGTGCTCTTTGAAGGTGAGTTCGCATTTTCTAACAAGGTGAGTGCTGTGTGATCCTGGCCTGCGTCCACATTTCACGGGCAGCCTTTCTTAGAGAACAAGGAGCCTTCTATGCCCAGTGCTGCCTGCCATGCACGTGCTCTGCCTGCATCTCAGAAGCCACTGGCACAGGAGAGAAGGTTGCTGTGAGAGTCCATGGGGACATCTAAAGAGAAAGCCCTATTATGTGACACCTTGATGGCTGCAACGAGACTGGAGAAGAAGCTGAGAAGGAGTCCCACTTCCTGGGGGAGGAAATGTTGGGGAGGGGAGCGTGGTAGCTAGGTTTCTAGGGCAGGACAGATACTTGGCTGTAGACGCACAGAGAAAAGAACACCTCCTGGAAATCTCTTGGGGTCACAGAGCATGAAGACCAGTCCTCAGAAGAATTCCATTTATGTGTCAGGTACTTGGTGGCTGGCTGCACGTCACAGGTAACAGTCCTATTGTTTGTCACTTTGGATACTTTCAGTTTTTCATTACCCCTGAATAGCATAGGTTCCTGTGTATATAAGCATCCCCCAAGGTTTTTTTTTTTTTTTTAATAAAAACGCAAAATCTTTGGATCCTTGCCCAGAGATCTTGATTCTGTAAGTTTATACTTGGAGAAACACCAGGATATTTAGTTAAAGGACTAGTTTCTGACAACTTAACAAACATGCCTACTGGTCCACGCTCTCTCCCTTATTAGCCCTGTGTTTTTGAGCAAATTACCCTCCGTGAGCATCAGTTATCTGATCTATGAAATGGGGAGCAGGATGCCTCCCTTGGCAGGGTTGCAGGCATTTCAGACTCCTGGCACTAAGTGAGCATTCAGAACACATTAGGGAAATTAGCTCACTGCTGTCACATGAGATGGGTTTAGCTGGTATCTACAAAAACTTGCATTTCAGAAAAATTGTGATTTGGTAGGGTTGAGTGTAGAGAGAGATTTCTTAGCCTTCATAAACCTGGAAGAAGAAAACAAAGGGAAGATTATTTTGAGCTTGTAACCAGGTACTAGACAATTTAAATATCTATTATTTAATGTTCATGACAACCTGAGATGATGTTGGTATTTTGTTTTCAAGACGAGGAGGAGACCTTATCTCTGAATTTTCCTGGGACTGTCTGGGCTTACACCTAGTAAGCCAGTGTAAGTATTTAAAGGGTCCCAGACGTTAAATTCCATCCTCTACTGTCTCATAGAAGCACCATTGAAGAACACAGTCCTGTGTATTTACATCGTGTCAATTAGAAAAATCTCACAGAAGCTAAACCTGAGGTTACAGGTGGTACCCAGTGGTTGTTATGGACTGAACAGTTTCCCCACCCTAAATCCTTATGGGAAACCCTACCCCACCCCAACCTTGGAATGTAACTATTTGGAGACAGGGTCTGTAATAAGATGATCAAGTTAAAATGAGTCCATTAGGGTGGGCTTTAATCTAGTCTGATCGGTTTCCTTCTAAGAAGAGGAAATTTGGACACATAGTCATGGAGGTATAACGCACAGAACAAAGACTGCGTGAGGACACGGCGAGAAGGTGGCCATCTCTGCACGCCAAGAAGAGGGGCCTCAGAAAAAACCAGACCCACAGACATCTAGACCTTGGACTTCTAGCCTTTAGAACTGCGGAGAAATACATTTCTGTTGTTTAAACCCCCAAGTATGTGTGTTGTTATGGCAGCCCCAGCGAACTAATGCTGTCGTTACGTATGGGTTTTAAACCCAGGGCTGACCCCAAACCTGCACTCTTCCACTAACTGAACCTTCTTTGCCCCGCACCTGACTCAGAGTACAAGTGACAGTGTCTCTGCCTTGGCGTCCAAACTTAGCTTCCACTCAGGGATCTCTGTTGAGTCTTTGTTCCTTTTGGTCTGTGATCCCATGAAACACCTTGTATTTCCTAAGGGGTGCAGTGATTTGATGATGACTTAGAGTGCGGTCGATGGTGGGAGAGTCCCGGTTCTGGCTGTCAGAGGCTCCCAGGGAGAGAGTGCCAAGCCAGCCTTCTCGAGTGTTCCCTGTGAATGTCTGCAGCAGTGGGTGTCTTACGGAGGGGGGCTCACTGTCTGTCTGGTTGATTTCATGGGCCTCATGGAGAAATCTGGCTCTGAAGGTGTGAGTCACGCAATTGTCATGTCTCCACCAACGCCATTGCCTAACACTCAGAGCAAGCACTCTTACAAAAAATCCTCCACACATGGAAGAGAATGCCCCTTCCAATGGTGAGGGCTCGGCTCAGGGCTCCCAGATGTGTTTGCCACATGCATGGAATGATAATAACAAATTCCTCCTCCTCCCCTCTCTGCTTTCTTTATTGAAGCTTAATTGCTTGTTAAAATTAGGCCTTTGGCCTTGAGCCTGGCTTCCTGGACTTCCAAGCAAGACTTGTGAGGTGTGAGACAAGTTTCATTTCTCTAAGACCTGTAATCAGGCTTCTGCCTCTTATTTAAACAGTTAGCTTTGGGAATGACAGTGTACACAGAGTCTCTTCAAACTCATTTCTGTTTCCCTCCCGGTGCCCGCCAGCCACAGTGCTAGCTACTGAGTCGGATCTTAGTAAACGTGTGTGGATGGATTTAGCAAACTCTACACAGTTTCCTGCTATGGCCAAGTGAGTGCGTTTTGTTTTTAGTCATGACACGTGTGCTAATTTCTATCAACCATGTCCACTACCTTTAAAAAAAAGAAGAAGAAAGGCAGATGCAGAGAAAGGATTACAGCAGGGGTCCTCAAACTGCGGCCCGTGGGCCACGTGCGGCGGTATGAATTATATTTGTTCTCGTTTTGCTTTTTACTTCAAAATAAGATATGTGCAGTGTGCTTAGGGATTTGTTCATAGTTTTTTTTTTTTTTTTTTAAACTATAGTCCGGCCCTCCAACGGTCTGAGGGACAGTGAATTGGCCCCCTGTTTAAAAAGTTTGAGGATGCCTGGATTATAGTGTTTATTAATGGGGTATTCTTCTCTTTGGTAGACATTATCCAAATTGCAGCATTACTTCATCTAAGGTGGGATGCTATATCCTCCATCAGGGCTCCTAACATCTGTGGAATGTAGGTTTCTCAAGTTTAATGTGCTGGAGGGAATCCAGGCTTTCAACACCATCTGTGTGACCTTGGACATGTCACTCGATCTCTGTGGGGATCAGTTTCTCCATCCCTATAATGGTAATATACACGTAAGAGAGCATTTACCTCTTAGGGTTATTATTACAGGGGTAAGTGAGGTAATACAGAAGTTAAGCCCAGTGCCTGCAACATACTAAGAACTTAACAAATGTCTGTTATCAGTACCATTCTAAATCTTGGTCAAGTAATACACCCACAGGATGACATTGACAATGAACCAGAGCAAGGGAAACTGCCTCTATTTCAGAGTAAAAAGATTCAGAGCGATCATTTCCTTTAATGTTGTGACGGCATCTAAATAATACATTCAAAAGGGCTGGTGTATTTGGAGGAGGCTGAAGGCTAAGTCGGGTAGTGCAAGATCTTAATAATGGTTGATTATTTTCTTGCTTGATGTCGTAGTGCACTAGCACAAGGCCTGGCACAGAGTAGGCCCTCTGTAATTGATAGATGTTGGTTGCAGTTATTTCAGGCTCCTGGAATGTGTTTGCAAACTTAGGGAAAGAGAGTATGTATTGTTTGTGTGTTTTCCAAGACTGTGTGTTTTTGTGACACTTTCTGGTCTGTCAAGATCAGTGTTTGGAATGCACGCTAGTTATTGCTATAATAAAGCAATATATCAAATGACCCCAGAACTCAACAGTTTGAAACAACAATCATATGTTTTCTCTATGCTGAAGGTTGGCTGGGAGTTGGCTGATCTAGGCTGGGCTTGGCTCCAGGCTGCAGGTTGGGGCTGGGTCTGTCTACGTGTCTGCTGTCCTTTTTGGACTAGCAGGCTACCGGGGGCATGCATGTTCTTCTTGTGGAGATGGCGAAAGCGTAAGAGGTCATGTTCAATCACCCAAGTCTGTTTCAAGTTTCTGTTTCCATCACATCTGCTGACTATTAGACTAAGCGAGTCAAATGCCCTAGCTTGGGCTTTACAGATGGAGTAGCAAAGTGCACAGAGCTGCAAGGTCACACAATCAAGGGGAGCTGAGAAGACCCGAGGCCGCCAATTCAGTCTACCTACTTCCTCATTTGACTTCCCCAACTTAGTCATTGCAATAGATGATATGAAAGGACTTTCCTTGCTGTAGGCAATCTGGTGGTTCCTGGTACGGGCATTAAGATTCTAAAAGCACTGCACCGTCTGTGAGCATGTTGCAAATCTCCCTTTGGTCTCTAGGAGGCTTTCCTCTGATGGACAGGCATTTACTCTACTGTACACCAAAGAGTCCCAATTTAGACAGACAGGATGGATTAGGCAGACAGCATCATTGACCTGGTTCCACTTGGTTAGCCTTTCCAATTAAGGCGGGTGTTGCCGAAAGTGAGACCTCACAGATATGTAGTCACACCTTGAATCCTCTGGACTGAGCCTCTTTAGGGAAAGTCTTCCATTTCCAATGTGTGCAGGGGAGGGAGAACAAAATTTTGTTGCCAAGTGAACCCTGAGTGTTAATGATGTGAGTACTTTATCTTCTTTCTGGCTAGTTAATTAAGATGCTATATAGATAGCATTTGTGCTTTTATTTTCCATGAAGCTTTTTAATAAATCTTGAACCCCTAACCATGCACTGGGGGGGGGGAGGGGGTTGTCTCTGATCTTGGAACACCACATAAAGGGTTGGAGCTTCATTGCATCCAGGGATCTGGCTCTTGCCAGTTGGTGGGGATTTCCTATGGCTTCCCAAGGAAGGTCTTTTCCAGTGATGATGTTTTTAGGGGCTCAGGATGGCATTCTCCCCTCTTCACCCTCTCGAGACTCTGAACAATGAAGCATAAGTCCCAGACAGTAGCTAAATGGGCTGTGAAGTACAGCTTAATTATTCTGGGCATCCACTCAACAGCCCAGCGCGGTGCTCTGCTAGGACTTGGCTTTAAGACGGAGGCAAATGTGAGGCTAAGATGCAGCTTCTTATCTTCTGGATTTGTTGTTGTTTGTTTCTTTGAGATGGAGTCTTGCTTTGTCACCCAAGCTAGAATGCAGTAGCATCCTCATAGCTCACTGCAACCTCAAACTCCTGGGCTCAAGTGATTCCCTTGCCTTAGCTTCCTGAGTAGCTAGGACTACAGGTGCACACCATGCTCAGCGTAGAGATGAGGTCTCACTCTTGCTCAAGGCTGGTCTTGAACTCCCGAGCTAATGTGATCCTCTTGCCTCGGCCTCCCAGAGTGCTAGGATTACAGGAGTGAGCCACCTCACCCATTCCTTGTCATCATCAGAATCTGTACAGAGAGACAGACAGACACAGACCATGCTGATCTGAACAGCAGACACTGCACACACTCAGCAGCGTGTACCAGGTCTGGTGCACACCCCCAGGCACGCACCAGGAAGCAGGTCATGTCTCTGACAGCCAGAAACAGTCACTGTCTGCTGTGTGATTGCTTAACACAGTGGTTCTCAACCTTCCTAATGCCGCGGCCCTTTAATGCAGTTCCTGTGGGTCCCAACCCACAGGTTGAGAATCGCTGGCTTAACACAAGGAAGCAGGAACTATAGGGCTGACTCTTCTTAGTAGCCTGTTAGCTTGGAGAAAGTGGCTTCATGAATGTTGGGTTCTCACCAGTCATACCTGCTACTTCTTCACCTTTGGGAAGGGGCTAGTAAGAGACTGAGGAGAGAGACCTGAACTATTTCTTTCACGACTTCTTTGAGCTCTTTATGCTCCAAGACTGCACTGTGGGAAGAGGGGGAGAAAATAGTCCTCTCAGTATTTTCCCAGGGCATGAGGGATATTCAGTGCCTGGGAGAATGTGAAAATAAGAGACGTTCTCTTGGCAACTTCCTTTGAGCTATACCGATGGAGGAGGGCTGGGAATTGGACTCCAAACTGGACTTGGGGGACGATGAATTCTTCATCTTCAAAGAAAGGGCAGAATTGACCAGAGCTCTGCATATTTCTGAGATTGTGTCTCTTCTTCTCCACAGAATTAGGCATCATTATAAAGATATCATCAAATGATGATTGAGAAAGTGAGTGGCACCTCACCCAGCGTAGGGGTTTAGAATTTTCCAATCTCTCTACACTTCCTGGCCATTTAGATCAGTGGGCTGGTGCTAATTTGCATTGCTTCCTAGAAGCCTGTGTTGGAAAATAATGCTAAAATAAAGCAAAGCTTCAAAGTGCGGTTGTACTGCAGGGTGCTAAAATCATGCCCATTCTCTGTAAGCAGCAACTGAAGCTTGTTTTCCCCAGAATTGTGAATCCAAAATGCTTAAGTTCAGAGCAGACGTGGTGTAGACTAAAATAGCCTTTCTGTACTGGGTTTCCTGTTTTCCTTGGAAACCACTCACTGAACACCACTGCCTCCTCCCATCAGCCCCTTCCTCCTTCTTCACCCACCCTGTCTCTGCTCCAACCCAAGGAGTTCATGCTTAATGAACCGAGACAGTAGCACCAAGCATTCCCAGTCAATTGGCTTTTGTAGAGAGTGAATGAATAGGACGTTTCTCTGGCCGCCTCTAGCCTAAAAAGGATCTTCCCCAGCCCATTGGAATGTGCCCCTCATACCAGGCATTAAGCTCCTGTCTCATTCCTTCCCTCATTCTTTCCGAGATCAGACACAAACTGATGGCCTTGCCCCTAATCAGGCCTTTATATTCTTTCAGGTTTATTTCTAATCCTCTTATGGACCCAACTTCTCCTTCCTAGGGAGGATTTGGACATGCTTTGAGATATTTGGCGAGGGTGCTTTGTTTCTTTTATTCTTTGCACTTCATTGTTTTGCGTGATTTCCAGGCGGGCGTCCCCTTAATGAAAAACTCAAGCCTCCTTCCTCACTGGGGTGTGGGAGGACGTGCTGGGGGGTGCAGATGGGGGGGTGCCAGGCGGTTCTGACATGCCTGTAGAATGGGTGCACCGGGGTTGTCCTCCCCGCAGGGCTGCTTGCCCACCGAGGAGGTCGAGCCAGGGTAGTAAGTTGACCTCCCCCCACTCCTCATGTGTGTTTTTTCTTCTCTCCATATAGGATCCACACCCCCCGAGCCCACTGATCACCCTGGAGGCCCAGGTGAGTACCTGGCCAAGGTTTTGTCATGTATTTCTCCCTGCCTTCATGTTCCTGGACCAGCTCTCTCTTGAGGGGTTATTCATGCATCCTCTTGGCTCCACAGGTCAGAAGGCCTGGACAGGCACCTCAAGCTGCCCTCCTGCCCCATTTGGAGGTGTACGTGCATAAACGTGTTTACCCATGTGTGACAGTGCACATTTTCACCTAGCTGTCTAAATGCACCTGTGGCATTTTTTGAGTTTTCTTCTGTCCTTTGCTCCTGCCCAACAGTCATAAGGAGGTGAATGCAAGGGTGAGGGGGAGAAGGGAGGGAGCCATGGAGTGGGAAGATGTTGCTCTTTCCTTTCTTTGGACTTGGGTGTTTTCTCCTTGGCAGTTGGGGCAGTGGCACCTAGCTGCCACAGAAGAGTTGCATCCTTCTGTCTGATTGCCCATTAGGCCGTTCTGAGGAAGGTGGATCACAGTGGCATTTCCCTATAGGGAGGAGGATGACCAGTGGACCTTAGAGGGAGGGTATAGAGTAGCCCTTACTGTTCACTTTCTGCTTTCCTGGGAGATGAGGCAGCATGGGAGCTGTGAATATGGGCCTTAGAGTCCAACAGACGCATGTGGCATTTCAGCTATATGTCTTACAGCCCCGTGACATGGATGAGGACACTTCTCTAAGCCAGAATTTTTCTATCTGGGATATCAGCAGGAGTAACAGGACCCACCTTGCAGGGTTGGGGTAGAGAATGACAGGAGATGAGGTCTGTAAAGTCAGCGGTAGATACTCGGTGCTTGAGTGTCACTTTTCCCCCGGATCTTCAGGGGGTGTGTCTTTGGATTGACCATTTCTTTAGCTCTCCGCGTTGGTCACACAGTAAAGAGAAAAGAAAGACAGCCTAGGCCCCATTCAGATCTCACAGCAGAGAGTTTTCAGACATAGTCAAATCTGTGTGAACATTTGATCAAGGCTGCATGCGAGCTCTGGGGTTTCAGGGGCTTCTGGAGTGTGTTGACAAAGGCACCTGCCCCCTCACCCTTCACTTTCCTCGGGTGCTGGTCCTCTCCTGCAGTCCCTGCCTGCATCTTCCTGAGGGGAATGCGGACAGTAACAAACCTACCCTGCTTTTCCTTCCTTGATCAAGAAGGCCAGAGATAATAGGGAAAGTGGATGCTTGAGTACCTTCGTGCCTCCCTGGCCTAGCACACACACATGGCCTTACGGGCTTCCAGGGATCACCAGGCAGCCGGGCTGGCAGAAAGGAATATGAGAGGGTGTGGTTTGAAGGGATCCGGTTCCTCTGCTGGTTTGGCCATGCTTTGCTCTGGTTTTACCTGTACTTGTCATTCCCAGGCCACCTTGGCCATATTTGCCATGTGTGAATTTCATGTGCTCACATAAGTCACCTAAAAATACATTTCGCCTTCACTTAATTCACTTTACTTTCCCAAGTAGACGATTCTGATCCCTGGTTCTCAGCCAAGGAGTGATTTTCACCTCCAGAGGATATTTGGGAGCATCTGAAGATGTTTTTTTTTTTTTGTTGGTTCACCTGTTGGGGGCTGGGTGGGGAGTGTTTGCTCTTGACATCTAGAGGGTTGAGAGTAGGAATGATGTTAAATGTCCTACAATGCCATGGGGCCAGCTCCCCCCTGAAAGGATTATCTAGCCCCAAGTGCTCACGGCCTCGGGGTTGAGAAAGGCTATTTGAAGCAATAATATTGGTGAAATCACAGGTTTAACGTACGAGTTCTATTGTTCTGCACCATTAAAATAAATATTCTACTATGAAGATAAAATTAATATTTCTTTTGGGTACCCTCTAAAATCATGTATATAATAAATGCACTCCGAGGTATGTGTATCACACTTTGGGAAATATGTCTCCACCAGCCTGACAGATGATAAGAAAACTTCCAGGTTGTGTTTTAAAATGATGGCCCTTCTCTTCTTTACCCATCCTTCCCCAGAAGAAAAAAGTATTCGCCTTAGGAAATCTCACAGGCAGATAGTCCGTGTCCAGAACTCCAGAAGCCAGATTTCGTCTCCTGGGGATCAGCTGCACCCTGGATAGTTCTGTCCTTGACTGTCCTATATCCCTCACTCAGGACATCACCCAATCAGCCCTTCAAAAGCTCCACGGGAAATAGCAGTCATATGCCAATGGCTCTGGCCAGCTTGTGAGGGTGACAGCTTCCCCCTACCACTGTTCGAGTCACATCCATTAGCCCAACAGTCCCGAGCCCCAGTCTGCAGCCAGCAATGGCGTGAGGCGGACTTTCTGCATGTGTGCCACACCACTGGGGAAATGACTCAATTTGTCTGCAAACAATGCTCCATCAGTCTCATCTGGTTCTCATTCTTTGGGGAGCCGTAGGATATTGTTGTCTTTCCCCGAGTTCTGGTTTCCTGTGTTAAAGAGACACTGGAACCCAACCAAAGTGCAAATTTTTTTTGTGACTGTTGGCACAAGCCTGTGGCCAGATTGGACTTGGTGCTGGGCCTCAGCCCATCGTGGGGTGGACAGTGGGATCCTATTCAGCTGCCTGCAGGCAAGTCAGACAAGAGGGGCAGGGAAGAGTTTTCTGGCAGAGAGGAAAGCAGTGCCCCAAATGTCACCCATATGCCATGAGCAAGGGGGCAGACGTGGCCAAACTTGGAAGAACCAACTGGGCAGAGGTAAGGTGGCAGATGTGTTTGTAGCCCTAGGTCAGCGCCACTTCCTCCTCATGACTGCTCCATTCTCCAGCCTGCAATATTTCACTGTGAGCCATCTCCTTGCACTGTGCATAGCAACTTGGCTTGCCTGGGCCCAGCCTGCGCAGGAATGTTGGGCCATCCAGGGGCCCTTTCCTTCATGCACCCTTCCCCCTCTCTCTAGAATGAATTGCAGGCGTCCTCACCCATTGCTTGCTTAATCTGCCCTGTGCAGCTGTTCTGAGTTGGGGGAGATGGACTGATTGGCTGCCGAGGACTTCTCTAATGCTCTTTGCCATTAGCACAGCAGAGCTCTGCATCTGTTGGCATCAGCAGGCCTCTCTGCTTAACAGCCAGATTAATAGAATGAGGAAGCCGAGTAAGGTTTAAATCCCTGGTGTCAGCTTTCCCCTCAGTGGGCTGTCCCTGGGGATGCACCGAAGCAGCCCTGACTGGCAGTGGTGAACTTGTCTCTGATTTTCAGATAGTGGTTACCCGGGAACCAGGTGACCTAGAAATGGAAATTTGAAGGAAGAAACAAAAGATCTGAAAGGAGTTTGAAGTTTGAATCTGGTTAGTGGCTTGGTGGCATTGTCATGATCATGCTTGTAACATTTAACCATTCATCAAGAACTGGGTTCTTCCATGGAATCCTCAAATGCCGCTGTCACATGGTGTTTTTCTGGGTTCCAGTTATCAGATGATGAATGTAAGGGTCAGAGAGGTTAAGTGACTTGTCAAGTGTTACACAGGAAGCACATAGCACTGGTGGGTGTTAGACTCTGGATTGTGATAGACATCAAAATCTGTCATCTCAACTGCTCTCCTGTTTTGCCAGAAAATAAAATTGCTTTAACTAGTAGAAAGGTTTACTAATGCTCAGGCAAAACTGGAGGGATGGGCTTGATATATGCAACTCAAGGGCCGTAGATAGATAAATGGAAAGATAGGCAGACAGATGGACAGATAAAGAATGGTTTACACAAGTGTCCAGATGTTCTTAGATACGTAGGTAGATGCATGATGGGTGGCCAGATGATGGATGGATGGATGGATGGATGGATAGATAGATAGAATTCTTTGCACAGTGAGTAACTTTTTGACAGATAGGTTGCCAGAAGGCTTGCTGGTAAAATGGTTTATGCAATGAACCTGATAGAAAATTAATTTTAAAACAACAAAAACAAAACATGTCCCAGCACATCAACAGTGTTTTGATAAATTTGAATGCTTATTATTTGATTCTCCTTTTTTTTTTGCTCGATCCCCAAGATGGTTTATCATTCCTGAATCCACTCTGGTTGGCAAGATCTCTTGTCATTTAATTTTAGCATGTCTCTCCCTACCCACCCTCCACTCCACAACAGCCTCTCTGTCAATTAATTAATGGCCTCTATTCAAACACCCAGAGACCTTGGGAGTTGTAATACAGGAGCACTTGTGTAGAGGGAAGATTTGCCAATCTGGGCATTCACAAAGTCAGCGCTAGGTGGAACAGACCAGGGCTTTGTTTCCACTGAGACCCCTCTGAGGACCTGAAGATCAAGGACATCCAGAGGAAAACTCCCAGTTTCTCAATTTTCAAAACCAACTAGATACTTGAGTTTCTCTGATCAACTAGTCGAGGGTATAGAAGAGGGAGTGACATTCACAATATGTAAAGATGATGCTGGGGCCCCTGAGATAGTGAACAGAGTCATGTAGAAAATGAGTTATGGATATAAAAAGAAATTACTACTTTAAAAATTATATCTATGTATATCTAGTCATGTAGTTCCTTATTCAATAAATAACTATTGGGCCATGTAGAGGTCAGACCTTACACTAAACTCTAAAGATATAGCAGTGACCCGGACAGAAGGTTCTTTGCCTATGCAGGGGAGTGAGATAGAAAATATGCAGATAGATAGATAAATGCATCCATAATTTCAGGCGGTGATAAGTGAATGGAAATAGTGAATGACTGGGCAGAGTAGGGAAGGTTGTTAAGCAACATTTCAGGATGTGGGATCTGAGCTGGGGTGGTGAGGTTTGCACTCAGGAGGGGCGATCTGAGCTGAGAGCTTACAGTTAAGAAAGAATTAACCTTGCCAAAAGACTGCAAAATTTTGCATATCATGCCTGGTTCCTATGAAAATAATGCCAGTTTTTCTTAGACTCAATTAGAGTGTTAGTTCCTTCGAGCTCCGTCACTGCCTTTGTGTCATTATAATGTCAGAATGAATAAGGAGCTACCATATCAGGCCAGGGTGAAAGAAAAGGACTGAGCAGGTAGGAGAAAAGAAAAATTCAGGGCCACCCAGTCAAACTAATGTCCAACGTGAGCATTTTAACAGGCCAGGGGAACTTGAGATCTTAGCAGTGTGGTGCTGACTTGGGGACTAAACGTCAGACATCCTGGCTAATGCTATTGTTAGTTAATTATCGCTTCTCGGCCTTTTGGCTAAGATCAAGTGTAGTTAATTAACTGACTGATGTTTAGCTGAACTTACGCTTTGGTATAAACCAGTGGTTCTCAACCTGGGCGATTTTGCCTACTAGGGGACGTTTGGCAATGATTTGAGACATTTTTGATAGTCATAACTTTGGGGTATAATGTGGTACTGGCATCTAGTGGGTAGAGGTCACCCTATAATGCACAGGAGAGCACCCCCTCCCTCTGACAAAGAATTGCCCTGCCTCAAATGTCAGTGGTGCCGAGGTTGAGACACCTTAGTATAACCCTCTTTGCTCTGAGGACAGTTGTTTTATAAAGGTACTTCCAGCCATGCGGTTGTGACTTCGTTGGTGTATTCTTGCCTATGTTCTGACTGAGTCAGACTTTATCCAGCGTGTGGGCGCTGGTCATGATACATCCATCCTCCAGTGTGTCCAGGCCTGCAGGGACTGTGCACAGGGTGCACCACAATATACATGAACCCGTCCATGGGATATGTAAAACGCTGATCCTGTTGGATCATTATGGACAAAATGAACTCTTCAGAAGAGATGGTTTCCTGAGAGATTTGTGGCTCAATACTGCAAAGAATATGCAGAGTTAAAATGAAAAATCCAGTTACGTGGCCAGAGTTTGGAGAGGGGTTGACCAAGGTGTCTGGTCTGATGGAGCAGATCTTATGGAATATCTTGATTTTTAGGCCTGGTTCCTCTTTCTGAGGCAGACCACAGCCTCCTTTGTGCAAACTTTTCTTAAAGCTCTTCCCCCACCCTAGGATTAAGGCTATTGCTGTTTCCTCTCCTCTCTTCCAGCTCTGAGCTTCGATTAACCTTTTCCTTTGCAGAGAGCAGTTTTTGGAGTAATCAGGGAGCTTCTGAATGGCTCTTACCTGAGTCTCTAGCCCATTAATTCAGGTGCCCAGCGTCTGCTGAGAGGACGGTGAAACCAGATTGCTTCTCAACACATCTTTGTCTTTTCCATCAGACTCTTTCTTTAAAAAAAAACAAAACACCCCAGGCCCTTCCCCCAGATAATCTGAGAATTGCTGGTTTGGAGCGTTTTGCTCCCACATGGTTAATCCAGACGTTGTCCCATAATACCATGTGGGCTTGGAGACAGTGTGGGACCTGGAACTGGAAATCTTTCCACGTTGTCCCAGGGGTGGGGGCTCCTTCTTTTCCATTTTCCTTGCATCTATGAGCTGGCCGCTAGGGCCCAGGACCCATTCCAAATTCCATCCCTTTTATGTCTTACTGTTTTCCTGGAATGTGAAGCGTGCATTTTCATAGGAAACGTGAAGGCTTCATTCTTGGCACATGGGATGAATTTGGTTTGCTGCATTAAACCTGCATGGGAAGCAGGGTGGCCAGCGCTCCAGAGGATTCCCGGGGGACTCAGTGCAGGGTCCCCAGCCTGATGCTGCCGGGCCGCTCACTGTCAAGAGGATACGCCGGAAGCAGCACGTCTTTAAAACTGGCACTGAGACAGCTTGTAAGAACTTGGCTTAAACATCCCCTTAGCCAGAGAGCTGGGCATCGCGGTCTCCCACAGAAACAACAGCATGGCAGGACAGGCTGCCTGTCCCCCATCCGCCTCTTTAAGGGAGAAGAATCTCTCTGGGGGCAAATAAGACTGGTTTGCGGGTTGGTGGGAGTGGAAAATCCCCTTGCCATGATCTTTTCCTCTGGCTCTGATTCACTGGCCAGACCACTGCCTGGCAGAGACTTGGCTCAGAAGACAGGGAGGCTGGGCTCAGGCAGTGGAACTGTCCTCAGGGAGGATTTGTGGTCCCTTGGCCACAGGCTCCTTTCTGGTTGTATGACTCAGGGTGAGTAGTGCGCGTGATGCAACTTTCTACAAATAGCCTGCAAGTTCCCCAAAGTGCAACCACACGCACCATTGCAAAAAATAGATCGTGTTGAGATCACCAGTCCTCTGTTCTTATTGGGAATGGACTTTGCCTAAGACAGTGAAGGTTTAAGTTTAGCCCTAACTCAGAATACTTAAAATGATTGCTCTTGTAACTAAGGACTATATATATGAATATATATACATGTATATATGTGTGTGTATATATATATATACACATGTTTATTTGGAGATGAGAACTGTGCATTATACACATATTCATGAATTTAGTATTTTCAGCTAACATACTACATGCCAAGTGCTCTTCTAAGTTAAATTCTTTACTTGAATTTACTCGTTCACATTTTACAACTGTCCCAGATGGGAGGAATTACTGTCATCCCATTTATAGATGAGAAACTGAAGCAAAAAGAGGGTAAGTTGGTTGCCCAACTTAGTAGCAAATGGAGCAGGATTTGAACCAGGCAGTTTAGCTTTCATTTCTTGGGAAATATAACCCCAGGAGATGCGTGCTAATCTTAGTCCTATTTTACAGATGAGCCAACTGAAGCCAGAGAGACCAAGTCTTAAAAGTTATATAGTTATAAGTTGGTAGAACCAGAGCCAGATCATAAATGAAACACCATCTCCTCTCCTGCTTTGTTGTTAAGATATATATAGGGCACGTATGATACAGGTGGCAGCAATATCAATATAGATTGGATATGGATGTCAATTAGATCTACATTGCTATAGATCACTCACTTGGCAATCCAGAGCAGATGGATTTGAAACACTTATCCCATTCAGAGTGAATTCCAGGATGAGTAGCCGACAGCAAGCAGAGCAGTGACACCTGGGGGACCCTCACGTTTTCCTTCTAGCAGATGCATCTTCTCTCAGAGCAATCCCACCCCCATTCCCGTCAAGCACTGAGGCAGAAGCCCTGGTGCTGCCAGCTGAGCGACATGGCACTGTCCCTGGGTTTGCACAGATTTCCAAGCTGGAAGCTCAGTGAGAAGGCATCCCTAATGTTCAGCATACGTCACATGTTCCAGGATCTTCGGAGCTTAGGCCCTCTTCACCATGGGGGCTTGGGACAGGGCTCTGCAAACTGGGGAGCTTAAAAGAGAAGGTTCCAGTGCTAGAATGTTCAGGCTGGGTTTGCAGGTACTGGGATAATTTAATTGAGAAAAGCCCTTTCTAGGGCGGCGCCTGTGGCTCAAAGGAGTAGGGCGCTGGTCCCATATACCAGAAGTGGTGGGTTCAAACCCCAGCCAAAAACTACAAAAAAAAAAAAAAAGCCCTCTAACGTGAAACATCAGCATGAGGGAGGCCCAGGTGTGTGTGGGATGTAAAAATCCATAGCAAGGCCCCAACTTGGGGAATTCGAGAGCTGGAGGGGTGATGCTTGTCTTCTGTGTCTGAGGCGTTGCAAACACTGCATGTGCATGGTCTCACTGCTCGTGACAGTGGCCCTTAGGGAAGGTGCGCTCGTTCCCCTCTTTGCAGGTGGCAGTGCTGAGGCACAGAGAAGGTCAGCACCTGGTCGGAGGCTGCAGCGTCCTGAGTGGCAGCAGGCCTCCTGACTGCAGCACTGGCCTTGACTCCCACACCCGGGGCATTGCTGTCTGCCTTTATGCTTTACATGCTTTACCAGGGCCCAGAGCGGCTGAACCACCTGCCCAGTCACTTAGCATCTTAGTGGAAGACCAGGGTTATCTGCCAGAGGAGTGGGGGTGGGTGGGAGGGGGGTGCAGGCTCAGCGCAGAAGATCCACAGCTCCACCCGGCATCTTCATGTATCCTCGGGCTGTCTCCAGGTTGGGCGTTGGTGAGAGGAAGTACATGGAGTGTCTCCAGCACTCTCTGCCCCCTGGATCCATTCTCTACCTTTCTTCTTTCTCCTCTGGACCCCTGAGGCTGACCTTGATGGATTCCCCAACATGCACTTCTCTTTCCTTCAGCAAAGGGGAGATACTGGCAGGAGGCGAAGGGTGGGAGCAGCTGAGGTGGTGGGTTTTGTGGGCTGACTGTGTCCCCCTAGCAGGGCCAGGGCTGCTGTGGACTGCCCTCTCCTGCGGCTGCCGCTGCTCTCCCCAGGGTCTGCTAACACCACTTCCTCCCGTTCAGCCCCCAGGTGCTGACAGCCCTGGGCTGTGGCCAGTCCTTCTCTGCGTAGCATCTTCCTTGTTGCTTTTCCTTAGGAAGACTCTCTTTATAAAGTCACCTCGGTTATCCCTTAGGCGATAGGCGAGTAGCGTCTCTGTTCTAGGGGGCCCCTGACCGGGCCATTGCTGATTAACACAGCCAAAGGGACTTCCTGGGTGAGTCACTGTCATGTTCTTTCACATTTGGATAAAGCAGATTGCGGAGACGTCCCAGAATGGAGACGAGGGACAGCGAAACTCCTGAAACTAAATTAATTGTATGAGCATTGTTCTGGAAAGGGGAGCGTTGCTGTCATCGTATTTGTAACGACCTGCCCCCACACTGAGGCAAGAAACAAACATCCTGAACACCCCCATGCTAAATAAAGTATTAGAGGGCCCATATGTATGAGAAAAGATGCCCAGGCAGGGGACAGTGTGCTGTGAGTCTTGTGATTCAGTCACACCCTCTATCCGCCACGGCCAGAAGGTGGTTAAAGGCATGGGGGGCGGAAGGGAGGCAGACCTTTATCTCCTTCCTGTGGGTCCAGAGTAGGCAGGCTGACAGAGAAGCCGGATTATGTCTGCCTACAAGGCCAGTGTTCTTCGCAAATTTCTCTTTTCCTGTTCTCTGTCACCTCCAGGAAATGTGAACTGTCCTAGCATTTGAGTCTGATTTCTCAGAATGACCCCAGCCTTTGTGCCTCTGAGAACCAACAGGGAAGACCAGTGGGTAGCTGTCCCTCTGGACCAAGGGGTGGCAGGACAGGGAGGTGGGACCACCCTCGGCTCCACACTCCAGGCCACTTCCCTGCCGGCTTCAGTTGCCTTTCTGAAAAGGAGTATCTTATTAATAATAACCCCCTTCTCATTTTCTTCTGGAACTAGAGCTCTTGTTTTTCCACTGGACGAAAGAAGACAGGGTGGAGAACTCAAGTGAGCCACAGTGCGGGTGCCAGGTGGGTGGGGCCCAGCACAAGAAATGCATTTTTTTGGTCCCAAGAAGGAAAAACCCAGCCGGCTTAATACTAAAAGAAGGAACCTTCATCAGCTATTAAGGAGGCTAAAAGAAATTTAACGGTCAGATGCCCCGTCTTGGTGACCACTGGCCCAGTTATTTTGGGGCACCAGTTATGGGGCAAGGGCTGAATTTTTCATTATATGGCCTTCGACCCAAGATTGTATGACAGGCCTGGAGTTCGTCTCTGACTTACATGAGGGCTCTATTTGACCGAAGGAAGTTTTATTTTGTTGGTTTTGGGGGGTTTTTTGGTGGTGGTAGGGAGGGAGTGGGGTTAGAAGATTTTTGAAAAACTGCAAAGTAAAACCACACTGAGCCTCTAAATGTCAGCTAGTAGAAGCCACCAGCTCCCCCCCCCCCCATTGATGGGGTCTCTGGATGGGGTCACTTGTTCATAAAAGGCCCCTCTGCATTGTGTTTGCTCTGTTCCCACACACTGGATTGTGGACCCCCAAGGGTCTGACCTGCAGGGTGGGCAAGGTCAGCCTTGACCCGGTTGCCCCAAGCAGCCCCGGGGTGAGGTGAGGACAGGCCCTGGGGACGCAGGTCACAGGCTCTGCACAGACTACCTGCTCTCCATCCACTTGTTTTTTTGAGCAACCATCCATGCACCAGCTCATCTCTCTGTGCCTCGGTTTCTTTTACAACTGTGAGACGCACAGCAGTGGCTTCCTCTGGGAGCTACTGGGATGATCAAACAGGTTAATGCGCATTGAGCAGCAGAGCAGTGCCTGACATGTGGCAATTTCACGTCTAGTGTTACTTTCACCGTCCAGGGCTCGAATCCTGACTCCTTCAAATCCTGCCTCCCGACCATCAATTTCCTTACTAATCAAAAGAGCCATGGCAATGCCTGCCTCCCTGGGGCTGTGTAAAGGACCAGCCAGGGACACCCCCCTTGTCCCCTTTTCTCTGTGGGAGGGAGCATAGGTCCCCCAGGCTGCCTGCTCTGTCTGCCTCCTGCAGCCCTGGCTGGGGAGAGGGCAGATACGTCCGTGCTCCCTCTTTGCAGGGATTTGCTTTGCACTCTCTCTGGAACGTTCTTCCTCCTCCATTTAGGTGCCTGGTTTCCTCTCTGCAGAGCAAGAAGCAGGAGTTGACATATGAGGATGATATTGGCAGTGAATGGGCAGTTGAGCCCCGAGCAGACTGGAACATTTTACCTGCATGTGGTTAGGAGGTGAACTGTGTTGTCACCACATGGCACTCTCTACCAGAGAGTGGCAGAGGCAGGGGGGCAGTTCCTTTAAAGAGGAAACAGGTCAGCAGCTGGCCCCTTGGGCCTGACCTCACTGTTTCACTCACAGGCCTTGGAAGCCCCTGTTCTGGCCATAGCTGTGTCTGTACACAGCTAGGCAGCGGCTCTGCCCGTGATGAAAGTCCCCAGACAGCATCCCTATACACTGGCTGCCAGGCCCAATCTCAGGAGCCCCAGGATGGGGTGGACCAGGTCTTACCAGTGCTGCCCGTCTGCTGCCAGCCTTCCTTAGGGCAGGGTCTTTATTCCCCAGGACAGCTTCATTTACCCTGCAATCGACTTCCCCTGGGTATCAGTCTTGGCCCTGCTGACGTTTGGACAGGATCATACTTTGTTGTGGGGCTGTCCTGTGCATTTTAGAATGTTTAGTGGCCTTCCTGGCTTCTACCCACTAGATGCCAGTGGCACTCCCCTCTCCCTGGTGTGACAACCCGAAATGTCCCCAGACATGGCCCTTGGGGGCAAAATCACTTGGGACTGAAAAACCACTCGCCTAACCAAGTATGGTATGCAGGGACAGTATAAAAATCAACGGCTGCTGACTAATGAAACAGTGCTGGTGATGTTTGGGTACAGTCCCGCTGGTTGGACACCTCCCAGTGAATGTCATTGGGTTTTAAGGTTTTGCTCTCAAGTGATCTCATGTGGGCTGGAGTTATAAACAAGTTAGCGTGTGCCAAGCGTTTCACTTGAGTGTGGTGAGATACTGAAGACAGCTCTTATGTTCCTCTTCCCATTTACAAAGAGGACAACCTGAGGCACAACAGGGTGAAGCTCCCTTAACCTCACTGGCACCTGGGGGATGGAGGCCCCAGCCACCTCCCCTCCCAGGCCGAATCACTTTTATGCAGCAGACACTGGGTGCCTTGTAGCAAGAGGGGTTGAGTCCAGGCATGGTCCTGGTGCCTTGGTCCCTTGAATACTCTGGGGTGGACTTTCAGATTTATGGTGTTTGGACTGTCCCAGGAGGGTGTGGGCTTGCCTGCCTCCCGGAAATAGTCTGTGGCTTTGGGGTTGACGCTGTAACAAGTTCAAACCCTGTTGGTGTTTACTCCCTGGACTTCATGAAAGGGTCTTGTGTGTGGAGCGGCTGCCTAAGACAACCAGGGCACTGTGTGCTGTGTTAGCTGTTAGGTGTTTACGCGTTAGTTTGTCGTTGGGTGTTCCTCCCACCCTGTTCTCAGAGGGCGGCTGTGACTGGAAACATGTTCTTTTCATTTATTTATTATTATTATTATTATTTTAAATTTCTTTTTGGAACTTGAAGTTCTTTTCTGGATTTGTTTTTCATAGTAGCTAGTTCCACAGTGTTTCATATTATCATGTTGTATTATTGATCAGTTCATTCAGTAAGTATTTGTTAAGTGCCTACTATGTGCTTGACACTGTTTTAGGGGCTGGAGAGAATAGCAATGAATGTGAAAAAGTCCCTATTCTCATGAGCTCACATTGTGAATGGGAGTAAGTGAGAAACGTGTGTTTATGTCAGATAATAATAAAGGCTAGTAGGACAGGAGAGGGATATTGGCTGGGTCAGGTCAGTTGGGGAGGGATTGCCCTTTTACTTTGGTGGGGACACTTCTGTGTGGAGTATTTGAACAGAGAAAGTGAGTGGCAGAGCCCTGGAGGTAGCTGGAGGAACAGGGAGCAGCCAGTGCAAAGGCCCTGGGGCAGGATATGTTTGGTCTGTCTCTTGCACAGCAGAGGTTGGAGTGGCCAGAACAAAGTAAATAAGGGAGAAAAGGGCAGTAGAGGTGGGGCTAGATGGTTAGGACTTTGTTGAACTTAGAAAGGACTTTGGTTTTTGCTTTTGTTTTACACTAAGGAGTCTACGGGAGATTCTGAGTAGAGGAATGATGTGGCCTGACTTTTGAAAATGGGATTGGTGGCTCCCCTCATGAGATAGTTATCATTAATCAAAGTCAAGAACAGGAAGATGGGCAGGGGAGGAGGCTGTTGCAGGGGGGTGCAGGGGTGGTTTGGACCAGGATGTTAACAGTGGAGTCCAAAAGAAGTCGTCTGATTCTTATGTCCCAAGAGTAGAATCTACTGGACATACTATGGATTAAAGTAATATAAGTACGTTGATAAAAAATCAATATGAAAGTGAATCTAGTGAAAAGAAAATTCCTAAATACCCCTTACTCCATTCTTGAGAGATAACTATTGTTAACAGCTTTTTAAATTTCTCCTTCCAGATTTTTCCTTTGCATATAAACTTGCATGTGTGTTGGTATACGTATGTGCCCACACAAGCACATTGGCAGGGATTTATTCATTACTTGAAATGGAATCTGATGCAATATTTTTTTTTTTTTTTTTTTTTTTTTTGAGAGAGCCTCACTGTGTCACCCTCAGTAGAATGCTGTGGCGTCACAGCTCATAGCAACCTCAAATTCTTGGGCTTAAGCGATTCTCTTGCCTCAGCCTCCCAAGTAGCTGGGACTACAGGCGCCTGCCACAACGCCCAGCTGTTTCTTGTTGCAGTTGTTGTTTAGCAGGCCCGGGGCCTGGTTTGAAACCGCCAGCCTTGGTGTATGTGGCTGGTGCCATAACCACTGTGCTATGGGTGCCAAGCCAGATGATGCAACATATTTTGTAATAACTTGTTTTTCCTCTCCATATCAACACATATCACTCTTCCTCTTTATTTTTAAATGTTTTCCATTTGCCCAACTCTCTATCTTCAGCACTTGGCATAGTATTTGGTACATAGTAACCGTTCAGTAAAGATCAATTGAATACATTAAGTATTCCATCATCTATTTAACTGATTTCTTCTTGGTAGACATTCAGATTGTTTGTTGTTTTTTTTTTAAATCTCTTATTTTAAACTGTATCGCCATTAATGATTCTTGCCCCTGTATCTTTACGTAGTCACTGGAGGAAAAGTGACTAGACTTGGGATGACTGGCTCAAAGGGTGTGTGCAGTTTTAATTTTAGTAGCCAGACTTGGATTGTCCTATACAAATGTTTCTTCAGATCTGTCAAAGTGTATGAATGTGATTTCCTGTTTCCCCTCTCAAAGGCTCTGATCATCACTAATCTTTATCATCTCTAACAAATAAGGGGTAAAAATAGTATCTTGCTGTTTTGATTTGCATTTCACATATGAGTGGGTTTAGGCATTTTTAAAAAGTAGTATTTGTTAATTCATTCCTTAGCTCCATTTTTCAGGGCTCTGGATGATAGCTCTCTTTGGAGGAGATGTCCTGGGTGATGATCACTGAGACCCATCGAGCACTTGCTATGTGCCAGCCCTGTGCTCAGTACTGTTCATGGATTAACTCATTTAATCTTCCCATAGAGGAGAGTCTCTCAGTGTCCTCATAAACCCCTGTAAGGAGGTATGGTTGTTATCCTCACTCTCGGGTAGTGAAACTGGGGCACACAGAGCGCAGGGTCTGCCAAGGTCTTGCAGAGAGTAAGAGGGCTCCTGGTCTTTGGACCTCAGCAGACCCTTAATCCACACAGATGGTGGATTTAGTTGTGGCTGTGGCTCTTCCTTAAGGCTTGGCTGCTCTGTGGTGTCTTCAAATCAGAAAGCCACAGTGGCCCTGGGCTTTGACAGTAAGTAGTCTAGACACCTGTGTGGGGACATGGCTGAGCTTGGGGCCCTAGCCTTGGCATGGCAGCTAGACCACAGAGCTCTGTGCTCAGCCCCTGAAAGACAGCCAAGCCACAGGCGTGTAAAGTGACATGCCCGAGGACCCCAAGAGTGTGGTGTCACCTTTTCCCATGAGGGGTCACTTTTCCTCCTGACAAAATCCCCAGTTGAGCAGCAGAACTTTTAAACAGATCTGAGGACTGACTACAGAGATGTCAATTGCTAGAACTGTAGGTGGGATCTGATGGATGGATGGATAGTGGATGACGGCTGGATTAATGGATGATGAATGGATGGATGGATGGACAGATGGAAGGAAAGAAGGACTGATCAATAGATAGGTAGATAGGAAGATAAAATATTCTAGTTCATTTCTCAAAAATGCCTATTTTATACCAACTGCTACTTTAGGCACCAGGGATTAGAAGACAAGGACCCAGTGCTCTGGTCACAGTGAGCTCACTGTCACAAGAAGAACCTTGTAAACTTTTGTGTGTCTTGGACCCCTGTGACATCGGATAAAAACCTTTGCTTCTCTTCTCTAAATAATATTTTCAAATGCAAAAAAAAAAAAAAAATGCATAGGATTATAAAGGAAAGCGGTCGTAGTGAAGTACAGCTAACAAAATATAAATAAATTTGTGGGGTAATAATGCATTTGCTTCTTTATTAGCACATTAACTAGATTTGGCAGCAGATCTAATAACTACCATAATTTTGAAGTAATGACAAGTGTAAATAATATTTTGAGACATCTGCTCAAAAAGTAATGTGACATGAAAATGTCTGCAATTGGTGTGAAAGTCTCGGGTATTGCTAATACCACTGCAAACTGTTGCCTGCATTCGTAATTGAAGGGCATGCTGAATTTCAGTTAGAATTAGTGAAAATGATGAGGAAAATAAATGTGTATAATTTCAAAAAACCCCAGAATTCTCCACAGACCCTCAAGTCCATGGATTTCCAGGTCAGCAACCCCCTGGGCTAGATTGGAGGTACATATCAATGTAAGATATTTCTGATAAGGTATTTATTTGTAGAATGAAGAGGTGTGCAAGGTTTCCACGTTATTTAGATGCCTCGTCTGTGTCTCGCTCTGTTTTTTTTAATTCCTGTTCATGGTTGAAGTTTTGTAAGAAAAATGGAATTTTGATATTTTTCCCTTGTGAAGTGGCATCAGTTCTGTGATAATCTGGGAGCTCCCAGCACACCCCAGAACATTCCCGGAAGGCTTCCGGGAAGAGCCATTGTCCACTTCCCATTCTCAAAGAGGAGATAAGAGTAGGCTAGGCATAGCTGGGACGAGGGGACACACAGGCCATTCCTGATAGAACAAGGATAAAAATGTGAACCTTGTCAGCAAAGCACAAGGAATGTGACATCCATGGAGTTCGTGGAGAGGAACAGGGATTGACAGGAGATGGGGCTGATGAGGTGGACACAGGACCAGATATTGTGGACCACACTGGGGGCTGGAAATGGACCCTGTAGACAATGGAAAGCCCTGACATTGTGTGAGTGGGAAAGTATCATGGTCCAAAATCACCTGTAGAAGATCACTCTGGCTGCTGCTTGGGGAATGCATAGGATAGTTGAACCTAGCGGAAAGAATGGGAACGTGCAATACAGAAGAGCCACGTGGAAGGCCTGACCTGGGACAGGGGAGGACGGGACATATTTGAAAGCCATTGAGTTGTAGAATGGATGAGGCAAGACTTTGAAAGGTTGGGGGTGAGCACAAGAAAAAAATACTACAGGGAACGTGTGAAGAAAGGACAAGTGTCACAGGAAACCACAGCCTCTTGGGAAGTTATCAAGGAGCAGGTGGATTGGGAGGGAACCTCCCACGCCTATTTCCCCAGGTGACCAAGAGGGGCTTCCCTAGACTTAGCAATATGGAATCTCACACCTAGGACGGAACTGGGGCAGAATTGCAGAGCTTCAAGTTCAGTTAAAGGTTCTCAAGGAGTCAGTGTCACAGACTGCCACATTTGCAAGCCACTGTCTCCCAGCAGTGGACAGAGGCAAAAGGCTGTAAGAATTCAAGCACTTAAAAAAAAAACAGCTTTCTATTTGGCAGGGATTTATGTGCTTTTCTGGGGCTGAATAATAATTTTTTTTCACAGCTTTAGTTGGCGTTATATGTGACCTTATAAAACACCGTGATGGCCTCTAACAAATATTGTATTATAGAATATATGTCTCTCTTTTCCATGGGCTTTTAAAAAATCTCTACTAGCTTGTGCAGGCTAGAAAGTCCCACTGCACTTTATCCGGGAAAGCAGGTGAGTACTTTTTCCGAGACTGCTTGACAGTATTAAGGTTTCTGGGCCCTGTAGAGGCCTCCCTTGGCAGAGAGCAAGGCCGATATGACACATAGACAAAGTCCCCGTGTTTGGGGATGTCAGCTGGGCCAGGGGTGGAGGTCAGGCTGGCCCTTTGCTGTGGAATTTGAACTGGCTAGACTTGCCCTGACCAATTTAGAAGTTGACCTTTTACAAGGTAATGTGTGTCTCTTTGATGGCCTGGGGTGACCCTGGGAAAAATACACACATGCACACATAGGCACACACACGTGCGCACACACATGCACACACAGCCCAGCAAGGGTTGGGGCTCCAGTGTCAACCTTCTCGGGCTGGCCTTTGCTGGTCTGCCTCCTTTTTCTTCTCTCCTGTCTGCTGCCCCTGACCTTGGACGTCTGCATTCAGAATTCACCATCATCCAGGAAATAGGATTTTTTATTTTCCTGCAGGAAAAGCGGAATCAGATGACAGTATTGGGAAGTCCCAGAGAACAGCAGTGGGAAGCGGGTTGGGTTCATTGTTTTCTGGTTAACTACTGGGAGTTTCAGAAATACTGTCGTTCCAGCTCTTGCTTTAAAAATACCTCCGAGGTGTGTTAGTGCATATTCTCAATGTGCTCAGTCTGTGGCACAGAACTGAATGTGTCTGTGGCGATTTCGTCAGCCAGGTGCCAGTTTCCTCTCTTCATTATGTGTTCCATGCTCCGTAGCATTCGCCTCTGCACCTTTCTCCATGCCGTGCACCCCACCTGGGGCACCTTTCCTCCTCCTCCTCGTCCCCTCCTCCCCCTCTCCCTCGTCCTCCCAACAAAGTCTTCCCAGCCAGTTGTGCAAAGCTCAGGTCACATCTTCTTCATTGCAGCCTTTACCATAGGACAATTTAAACAATACATGAACAAACTTCAAAGAAATGAGTAGCTCTCAGTTTATTTTTCTAGTTACCTTCCATTCATGGCAAATTGTACTAGTTTTTCCACTAATTTATGGGTAATGTTTTCTTTTTAAAATTATTTCATTAAAGTAAAAATATAGATGAATTGACTTAAAGAGAACTGAAAAATAAATAAAACAGTAGATGTTAGGGGGATAGGACAACAGTGGGAAAGTGAGTGGATGAATGATCCAAATACGGGGAGTCAGGCTCTATTCCTTGCTGCCCTCCTTCCTGGAATTCCCACTGTAGCAGGTGGGTAATTCATTCATTTTTTTTTTATCTCAGTTTCACATCAGTAGAAACAGGCTTGGGGATATCTGCTAATGTTGGTTAGCCCTTGATCCAGGCAGCCAGCAGCTAGTTTTGGTTGGACCCACAATTAATTTTTGCGTGTGTGCACGCGTGCACACTTGTCATCATCCTTGCCAGACCACAAGTTCCTTCAAGGGAAGGTTTTTGTAGGCACCCTCAAACCCTACATGTACACATTTCTCTTTGGTTAGTAGGGGAAAGGCCTTTTCAGATAATTTTTTTTTTTAAATTTTTAAATTTTTCTTTTTTTTGCTTTAAAGTGTTCATGCATGTAGGTGGGAGTTGGGGAGAATGTTTGCAATTACATGTCAGACAACAAGGGAAGCAGTAGTATGGAGACCGGGGCAGGCAGCTCCTACTGCAGCCATGCTCCTGCTGAGAAAGGCCCTGGCTGTAGAGAAAGACCTTGGCAGTCACTACTTGAGGTCCTGATAGACCCATTGAAGCCCAAGGCGAACTCTCAATCATGATGCGCCAATTGGGAGAACACAGTTATCAGGTGATTATTGATCTATGATTGGTCTGTGCAGGCTGCTGTAACAAGACATCTACAACTGGGTTAATTTAAAAACAACATAAGTTTATTTCTCAGTTCTGGAGGCTGGAAAGTCTAAAATCAAGACACCGATAGGTTCAAGGTCTGCTGAAGGCTACTCTCTCCTTCCAGGAGGGCACCTTGGTGCTATGTCATTTAGAAGGGACAGAGGCAGAGGGGACAGAAGGGGAAAGGGGGCTACCTCGTTCTCTCCATCACTTTTATAAGGGACCAACCCCATCCATGAGAGCAGAGCCCTCAGAGGTCTGCCCTGGGGCCATCCTCAAAGGTCTTAAGACTGTTTAATACTTGGCCTTAAGAGTTACATTTCAGCCTGAAATTTGAAGGCAGCACAAACACCCAGCCATAGCAACTGTCCAGAATCATCGCTTCATGTGTGAGCTCCAGACCTGTGCTGTCTGATAAGGTGGCCACCAGCCATGTGGGGTTACTGAGCAGCTAGTTTGAATTGAGCTGTGCTTCAGAAAAGCTTTAGTGTGAACAAAAGGACATAAACTATCACATGAATGCTTTTTCTTGGTTTTGTAGGTTTGATGCTTTCTCATATTGATTACATGATGAAGCGATAATATTTCAGATGTATTGCACCTTAGGTTAACTCAAACAGATGAATGAAAGGAATTTCTCTCATTTTTTTTTCCAGTTTTTTTTATTAAGTTATATATATATATAGATCATGAATACATTTATGCCTTTGTGGGAGTCAGTGTGTTGATTATTTGTACAAATTGGAGTGCTTCCATCCTACTAATTAACATAGCGTTCACCTCATTTACTCATTTCTTTCGACTTTTGTTTTTAACGTGGCTACTACAAAATTTGAATTTGCACATGTGGCTGTGTAATGATGAAGGAAATGGAGCTGGCTCAGAGATGAACCAGAGAAAAGCCCAGACCACAATTTTTTCTTTTGAAATTGTGATTTTTCTCAATTCCTAATCTCAGAGTCTCCTGAGGGGAAACAAGATAAGATTCAACTTAATTGCTGGTTCTGGTTAGTTGAGTTTAGTTAATCAGGGTTTTGCCTCTAATTGTTAATGCTATCACCTCTTCCCAGGTATGTAAACACTCTGCCCTTGTCACTGACCACCTACCTGCTCTTCCTCTCTCTCTCTCTCTCTCTCTCTCTCTGGTTTCTGTCTGGGCTGCCTGCAGACAGGAAGAGGCTGTAGAATTCAGAGCCTCTACTCATAGGCACATGGTAGGGTGACAATGGAAGGATGAGAGAATGTCCGCCAAGTGGCTAGGAGTGGCCAGCCTGGGGATGAACTTGAGGTTCAGTTGTCTGACGGCCGTAATCCTCAGCCCCACCTCTTCTGAAACCGGCCAGCATTCCACCTTCCAGGAGCACTTAGCAAGTTGACCTCTTGAGGGGGACTTTACGATGATCCTTCCATGGCCATCGTCACGTTCCTGCCTTACTCAGGAAGCAGCGGGTGGTGTGTTTTGGTTGCCGCCTCACCACCCCATTGGTGAGGTAGGGATTCCCACCCCACGAGGATAACACCGGGCACTGGGAAGACGGTATCTACAGGTGTCACACGTGCCGCAGCCCAGGGGAAGTGGGTGCTGCGTGCCATGCGGGGCCACACTGGGCTGTGCTCGGGAAGGGGATGGCCATCCAGTGGCTGTGGGAGGCAGTCTTTATAGCAGCAAGGGAATGAGGTGACCCTTGTTCCTATCAGAGGATGAGACTGTCTTGTTTGAATAATCCCAGGGGCTGACAGGGACCTGATACCCCCTGCTCAGGAATCAGCAGGAATTGTTCCCGGGCCCTGTGACAAGGAGGCGCGTATGGCTGGGGGACCATATCCCAGGAAGCTTAGTGGACAAGGCACTTCCATTTAGGCCATTTGAGGCCCTCCTTGTTTTTTCCCTACTAGTTTGCCACAGTGTGGTGGGGGAGCGTGGGCAGTGGAATAATCACATCTGGGGTTAGATCCTGGCTGTGCTGCTTATCAGCAGCAGATCTCTCGGACCCTGCATGTTCCTGTCAGTAAAATGGGGATGTTCAAACCTACCATATGTGTGTGTGTCTGTTTATCTGTGTGTCCTGTGCAGATACACACTCACACATGCATATTTATTTTAACTTTCCACAAGAGTGGCGTAATCCCCACTCCTTTAAATAACAACAACACAGCCACAACAAAATCAAAGACAGCGTTTCATGGAAAACAGATGTGTCCGTTGAGCAAGCTGAGTCCTTGCAGCCAAAAGCTACATCTGGCTGGCCATGTACTGTTCCCACTGACTAAGTGAAGACTTGGTATTGCCTGGCCAGCGGCAGACATTGGCTCATTCTGTTTCAAGGCCAAGGAGCCAGGCTGTTAGTTTATGTCATGCTAAGAGGACACAGCCTCCACCCTTGTTCTGAAGCCACTGTCCAAGTTCCGAGGACTTTACCCTGGCGCCGTAAAGGCAACTGCCTGGGAGTGAGGTGTGGTACGGGCAGGGCAGCTCTGAGGGCCAAGTCTGCTGGAGTCCGAGTCAGCTCCCCTTACCCCACAGCGGGGTTTAGAAACAGCTTCACCTGTGCACAGAGCCCAGTTTGGCACTCCTGACGGACTGGCAGGGCACAGTGGCTGCCTTCTCAGCCCGGGGGACTGGCCGGGACCTGTCTGAGCATAAGCACCCCTTCTTGGAGGGCAGGGAAGCATCTATTGGCTCTTGCCTTTCAAATGCACAGACCATCTTTGTTCAAAGGCAGAACCTCATCCCAGCATTTCAAGGGAGACAGTCCCTGAGACTCCTTAGGCCAATGTTTTTCAACCTTTTTTATCTCACGGCATACTTGAACCTATTATTAAACTTTGGTGACAAAGAGTTTAAAAATTATATACTTATTGTGCTTTGAACTTCTTATGAAAATAATTTAATTAATGATCTTTAAAAATTTTCACAGCACACTGGTTGAAAATCACTGCCTTAGGCCCTTACAATTCACCTGATAGGTTTTACAAGTCTCTTGGTCATCCCAGCCTTCATAGGAGCATTTGGGATCCTAGAGTCACAGCCGTGTTTAAATAGCCCAGGGAGTGAAGTGATGTGATCCTTTGACCCACACGGGTGGTGGCAGTCTGCCATCCGGCAAACAGATAGCAAAATTTTAGAATCCCAGACCTGGGACAGATCGATCCTTAACTCCTCCTGGGGGGGGTGAAAGGATGGAGATGGAGAATTGCAGTGACCTTTGTTAAGCCAGCTCGGTTATCAACTGTTTGCAGTCATCTGTTTATTTGCATGAGTGTTTTGTGTGTCCATAAACGAACGGTTTGTAATAAGCACATGCTTGGTGTCAGATATGAAACCAACAGCCGTGTGTGTGTGCGTGTAAGAATTTTTAGCTTCATATGTATGAAGGGCCACGACCATTTATGGAACATTCCCTACGTGTCAGGCACTGGGGCTGAGAATACTGTTCTCATTCAACAGATATTCATGAATTTTCTACTTGTATTTGGCACTTAATATTTGAGCTAGAACATTATCCTATTATTGTAATCCCATTTCACAAAGGAGGAAACCAAGTGGGAACTTGGTTTCTCGGGACCTTGGGACCTTGAATCCCCACGTCAAGTGACTTTCCCCGAGGATACGTATCCCCATATGATAAAAGAGGAACCTGAGTCTCGGGGTTACAATGTGGTGAATTCGTGATTTTAATACAGATCCATCCCTGTGCAGAGCCCGTGTTCTTTGTTGTAGGCCAGAGGCTGATAAACTATGGCTTAGGGCCCAAATCTGGCCAGCCATCTGTTTTTGCAAGAGGAGTTTTATTGGAGCACAGCCATGTCTTTTCCTTATGTGCTTACTGTCTGTGGCTGTTTTGAGCGACAGTGGCAGAGCTGAGCCGTTGTGACAGTGATCAAATGGCCTGCAAGACCAAGTATGTTTACTCTGACCCTTTACTGGAAGAGTTTGCAAACTCATGTTCTAATAAGGCCTGTGATATGGATGATTTTTAAAATGCACACATAGAAATGCCACAAAATGTGAACATGCTTATGTATACACCTCCAGCAAAATCTTTAGCCATCTGGGGCCTTCTGGAGGCTTTGGAAGACTGATTTTCTGGAGAGTTAAGTTTTACCCCTAAGGAATTTTTCTAATTTCTATTACCCATTTCCCTAACTCCTTAAACAGAATATGCTGGGCGTGTGTTGTTAAGCCTTCCTTGAAGTATCCAGCCATCATTTCACGCACTAGGTTTTGGGTGCTGCTAAAAGCACTGTCTATCCCTGACGGTGTCAAAAATGCTATAGATTTTCCCTGTGGCCCCTGCATCTTGTTTATATCTGCCTGCCTGCTTTTTGATCATTTTCCTATTCTTTTATTTCTTCCGTGATGTTAGTTTTTCTTGCTTTCGATGTACCTGATTGTTACGATCAGCCGGCCCTGCCTCTCCACCCGAGAAATAATCAAAACTCATGAGAAATGTATGCAGAGTAAACAGTCTCTGGTGGAGAAGCTCAGGGTCCTGGATTTCTCTAGTCTTACAGGCTGTTCTGTGAGGCTGAAGTCTGTGGAAGGGAGGTTCCATTGTCTGTGCGCATTTCCTCCTGTGAGTGAAAGGTGGGGAGGTAGACCCAATTTCCTTATTCCCTGTGGTCCCAGAGTACAGGTTAATGATAGCCAAGGAAACAGCAAGTCCTCAAGCAGATAATGAGTGTGGCTGGATCCTCTCACTTTGCAAATATCTGATCTTATCCCCTGGGTTATGCTTCGGTAGCCAGAGCTGACTGTTAGTTACTTTAATCTCCATCACAGATGTTAGCAGAGGGAAGGTTGACTGAGTTTGACTCACCATGATGGAATTTAAGATGTGGGAAAATGCAGACTTGCCTGTGAAATCCAAGCACAATTTCACATTCAGAAACGTGTTTATGAAACAGAAACGGATTGTAATCAAGTATGAAAAGGCAATTGTCATTGGTTTTTAAATCATTTAGACCAAGTGTGGCTAACTATTTTTGTTGACAGGTGTTTCAGCTACTTTGGAAGTCATTCTTATTTAAATGAGCACATGCAGGGCCTCCCACGTTTTTAAATTTTAAAATATTTAATTGACCAATAAAAAAAGGAATATATTTAAGGCGTTCGGGGTAGGATTTGATGTACATATTCATTGTGTAGTGATGACCATAATCAAATTAATGAACACCTCCATCACCACCCCCGCTGTGCATTAGACACTCAGAACTTGCTCCTCTCGTAACTGAGAGTGTTAAATCCCCCTTTGCTATCGTTGGTGGTGTTTGTGTGTTACCTTCTGCAGTCAGCAGGGCTGGCTACGTGGACGTGCGACCTCAGCTGTCTCATAATTCTTCATGCTCAGTGGGGCTCTGTGCTTATTTGAAAGCTTTGTTGTCACCATCCTAAAATCCTTACTAATTTCTGAATAAGAGGCCCTGTGTTTTCATTTTTGCACTGAATTCTAGCCATCATGGAGTAAGATCATGGAATATCAGCGGTGGTAGAAGGAGCTTAGAGGGCCACCTTTGAAGCCAAAAATAAGTAGCGATTTGTCCAAGTTTAGGATGATGGCTAGAATGATGATGGTTACCAGAGGCTGGGGGAAGGGGAAAATGGGGCGCTTTGGTCCCACTGGCATGAAGTATCAGTTATGCAAGGCGAGTAAGTTGTAGATACCTGCTGGATAGCGTAGTACCTCTAGTATACATACCGGGTGCTACATACATTCCGTGCGCTACATACATTCTGTGCTTAGAATTTTGTTAAGAGGATAGATGGCATGTTGTTAATTACTACCACCCCCAAAATAGAGACACAAACATTTAAAGGTATAAATAGATATATTTATTACCCTTGATTGTGGCAATAGTTTCATGGGTCTATGCATGTGTCCAAACTGTTTAGATGGCATACGTAGATTAATAAGTGCAATTTTTGGTTATGTCAATTGCATCTTTATAAAGCTATCAAAAAATACATAGGATGATACGTGGTAGAATTTTCCAGGTGGGATACTCTGATCTTCAGGTCCCTCCTGGATGTTGGGATTTTCCACTACATGGACATAATGCTTCTTGCCCAGTTCATGCTTCAAGTCAACTAGAAAATTTAATAATAGTCTAACAGTTAGTACAAAGATGAATTTAAATCTGTCATCTTTCCCCTTCCCCCAACATACATATACACAGAGTATGTAAACAGTTTTATCTGCAATATTTAAAAGTGGCTATTTACTGTAATGGAACAAAACTCTCTCAAAAATGTTAGCAATTTCTCTGAATTAAAAGTTTGAATGGAGTTTTTTTCCACTCCTAAAGCAAAACGTTCTCATGGTTGGAAATTTGGAAAATGATGAAGAAGAAACAAAGTCTCCATGCGAGCATTTTGTGTATTTTTTTCCAGTCTTCCCCATGAGTGTGCATTTTTTACATAGTTGGTTTCTAACTCTCATCATGTGAACCTTTTAGTTCCATTTAACACATTAAACTGTGTGAGATGGCTATTTTCGTTGTCAAAATATTGACAATTTAATGTTGTTCAACTAAATTGCAAAATCGTCTTCCTGAAATCATATTCTTTTTAAACAGCGTATTTGTTAGCCATCTAAAAATTGCATTAAGTGGATGCATGCAGTTAGTGTAACTTTTGTTGAATCACATAATTGTAAGTTAATAATTATAACACAATACATATATATAAATAACTAAGTCCTGTTATGACAAAACATCTTAATTCTTTGCCTTCAGAGATGGCATATTCTTTTAAGGATTCATTACTGTGTTAAAAAAATTATTGCTTTATAAAAAAAGAGAAGAGGTAAGTAAAGTCATTATTGTGAAATAAAATCTTTGGTGCATTTCTATCTGGTCTTTGTTTTCTACATTTATGTGCATTTGAAAGTCTACTTTTTTTCACCAAACAACATGTGGTGAACATTACATAGAATACTATGAATCTGATTAAGTTTATCCCCGATGACTGCAGGGGATCTTTTAAAAAGGACTACTCAAAGCATGGTCCATGGACGAGTGCTGTCTCCAAAGTGTTTGTCACTCTTTGGTGGTACTAAGAGGGGTTCACGGTAATTAGGCATGACATGAAGGCATTAGCCAAGCATGCCAACCTTTTTTTCTTTTTTTAATGTGTCTTTTTTGTTTTATTTTACAAAATTACCACTCTGCTGTAGACCAGAGGCACAAAGACCTTTCTGCACAGCTGTGTTGAGGATCAGTGGTGTAGAGCTGGACCCGCATACCTGGTCACAGCAAAGGGACAGGTGCTCGCTGAAGGGCAGGCTCTCACCACCTGTGCCATGCTGAGCTCTGAAAAATCTTGCTTCTCTTGCAGTACTTTTCTTTTTCTGCTTCTTTTTTTCTTTTCTTTTCTTTTCTTTTTCTTTTTTTCTTTCTTTCTTTTTTTTTTTTTTGAGATAGAGTCTCACTTTGTAGCCCTTGAAGATGCCGTGGCATCACCACTCACAGCAACCTCCGATTCTTGGGCTCAAGCTATTCTCTTGCCTCAGTCTCCCAAGTAGCTGGGACTACAGGTGCCCACCACAACGCCCAACTATTTTTTTTTTAGAGATGAAGTCTCACTGGCTCAGGCTGGTCTTGACCCCGTGAGCTCCGTCGATCCGCCCACCTGGACCTCCCAAGTTGCTCCTTGCTGTTCTCACTAAGCATCTTTCTAAGTGTTTTCTTTTACTCTACTTTCTCTTCTGTGCTTCTCTTCCTCCCTTGATCTTTTTCGTTTTTTTCATTATTTATCCTTCTCTTATCTCTGGGTTGGAGGGGGTTGAGAGCAGAGCTAGCAAACCTTCTAAGTCTGTTTGTTCACCTAAGTTGGGAAACATGTACTGTATATACTTGAGTATATATGGTACTTGGGATCTGAGCTAGGGTCCTGGAGTGTCCCTGTCTAAAACAAACATGCTTTTGGGCAGGGTGGAGTAGCTCACGCCTGTAATCTTAGCACTCTGGGAGACCGAGGCAGATGGATCACTTGAGCTCAGGAGTTCTAGATCAGCCTGAGCAAGAGCGAGACCCTGTCTGTACTAAAAGTAGAAAAATTAGCTGGACATGTTGGCATATGCTTATAGTCCTAGGTACTTGGAAGGCTGAGGCAAAAGGATCGCTTGAGCCCATGAGTGTGAGGTTGCTATGAACTATGACATCACAGCCCTCTGACCTGGAGCCATACAATGAAACTCTGTGTCTCAAAAACGAAAAACAAAAAAGTGCTTTTGTACCCAGCTATTGTGATATGTATTCCCATAGCTGGAGAATGAGTCTGCCCTTTACTTTCCTAGGTATGGATTGCATTTTTGGTCCGAAGTTGGCTGGCTCTGAATAAGCTATGTTTTAAAGTTACACATTTTGTGTTTTTTATGTTAGCTGTACTTTGGCTATACTTTCTTTATCTCTCCCATTTACTCTTGACCTAGAGTCAAGTGCTGACTCTGGGCAAACCTGGGCATATTCATTCTGGGACATGTGCAGTACTCAGTCTTTTTTTTTTTTTTTTTTCCCCCAGTGAGATCAAAAGCTCAGAGAAAGTGGCTGCACACTGGTGACATTCTGTTGTCAGTGAACAGGAGCAAGTGACATTAAGCTTTGGAGCGATTCCTCAGGCTCCATCAGCTTAATGTCCCCTGGGCTACATGTACAAGTCCAGTGCTCGGAATAAAGCAAACAGTGATGACGAAATAACTGGCTTTGGTTAAATAATTTGCTGTTTACGGCTTCTCTGTTTATGAATCAGTTAAAAGCCCTTTTAAGTGAAATTGGATAGACTACAAAGTGTTGGTTTCATGTGTTTTATTTGCAGTTTAATCAGCGTGATCCAGCTGCCGGAGTGGGGAGCGTGGAGCCGGGGTTTTTAATTATCCCTGCTTTGCCCGAGTTAGGAATTCCCAGTGGTGCCGTCAGCACGAAGATGCCAAAAACTGCATTGTTCTTTAATTAGCTGTTGTAATTGTTTTAGTCTAATCTCCATGATTAGCAGCAGCATTAAATACAGCAGGAAGAAAAGGCCTGTCCTCTATGCGCTGCCCCAGTAAACAGAGCCTTTCTCCCTTCTGGAGAGGGATATGGTAGAAAATTAGAACTCAACAGTGTTGATTAGAGAATGATAAAGACCTCTACCATGGAGCAGAGATGGCTTTGGGAAGCTGGTTGATGGCCCTCACTGCCAGCTTGCCTGAAAAGTTCTATAGTCCTGACCTGTTGCAAAGGCATTTGGATGGGACCCTCCTTCGCACTCTCTGGGGATGGGGAAATGGACCGGATTGGCACCAGCTGTTGTTTTGGTTTCAGGTTCTCTGCTGAATTTATCCCCAAGCTTTTATTGAGTACCCCTTTTGCCCCGGGCATTTTTCCCAGGTGCCTGGGGATACAGTACTGAGCAAGGCAGACACACAGACTCTGTCCCCACAAAGTCCATCATCTGGAGGATAGGCAGGGGAGCTAGGAGGGAATTGGGTGAAGGGAGCTCACCTGGTAAGGTGAGTTGAGGGTCAGGAAAGGTGTCACAGAGAAGGGAAATATAGACTAAGATCCCATGAGTGAAAAAAGAGTAAGCTGAGTAAAAAGGGCAGAGTAAAAATGTTTAAGGCCATAGAAACAGCATGTGCAAAGGTCCTGAGGCAGGGTGGAGTTGGATCCTTTGTGCTCGTTGTGGTATTAGAAGCAAGAGCGTATGATGGGAATGAGCCAAATTTGTATAGATGCTCCCTGGGTTCACATCCCATCTGTGCTTCTTACTAGCCATGTGAAATTTTTCAAGTGGCTTACCACCACTCTGCCTCAATGTTCCCAGGATGTCAAATAGAAATGGTGATGATGGCAGTGATATTATGTAGCTCATGGGGTTGTTGTGAGGATTGATTTTCTACATGTAGGACAGTGGTTCTCAACCTTCCTAATGCTGCGGCCCTTTAATACAGTTCCTGTGGGTTGAGAACCGCTGATGTAGGGCATTCAGAGCATTGCCTGCTAGTGCGGCTCCGAAGTGGGAGCTAGCACCATTAACTCCTTGGGGTAGCCTTCTCTTGGAACGCAAACAAAATGGGTTGAAATCTGAATCTGCTGTGTACAAGCACTCCCTGTTTTCTTATGCATGAAGTGGGAGAACAAAATGGACTAACTCTATATTGCCATATGAGTTAAGGTATGTCAAGGGTTTAGCTTTGTTGATGCTTAGAAAATAGTAGCTATTGTCATTATTCATGAAGCATCTGCTTGGCATGTGCTTGGCACTAATACTCAGTAACACTAAGTTCCCTTTGCTTTTTCTTCTTTCCTGCCCATTAGGGAGGCTCTGCTGTCTTTCCCCCATTCACAGAAAGAATAACTTCTTTGCAGGGTTTCTTAACCTTAGCACTATTACCATTTTGGACTGATAATTCTTTATGTGGTTGTGTGTGAGGGGGAGGTGCCCAGGACGTTGTAGGATGTGTAGAAGCGTCTTTTGTTTCTACCAACTAGATGCCAGTGGCCCCCTCTGCCCCAAGCCACGATATCCATAATGCCTCCAGACATTACCAGATGTCTCCTAGGGAATAAAATCGCCCCCGGTTGAAAACCAGTGCTCTAGAGAAAGATGGAACTGGCTGGTAACTTGGGACACTTTGCAGTGTAGGATAGTAAAGATGGTGTAAGTCTGTAAGGGAGGACGGTGCACAGCAGATAGTTTTGAGTTCCTTGGAAGCACGAAGAACTTACAGTTGTTTGCAACTTCGGCTCTATGTTAACATCACCTAGAAAGATTAAAAAATTGAGGAGCAGTCCCTGCGCTAGAGCCTGATGTAACTGGTCTGGATGCAGCCCCAGGACAAGCTCCAGCTCTCCAGGTGGTTCTGATGAGCTGCCAGGGTTGAGAAGCGTGGTCTAGATGAGAAATCAGCACTCCTGTGTGGAAGGCAAGGCGCTCAGGTAAACCTGCTATGTCAGGAGTGGTGTGGACAGAGGTCTTGCTACTGCTACTGCATGACCTTTACTCATGTGCGAGGCAGAGTAAGTGCTACGTGCTTTCCGTATGTTTTACTAAGTCTTTTGTGTATGTTAACTCATGCATACCAGAAGCAATTCTGTGAGGTAGCTACTGTTAGCATTAGCCCCATTTTAATGGTAAGGAAACAGAGGCAGAGGTGGTTAAGCAACTCTAACAAGATCACACAGCTAAAAGTCGTGGACTAGGAAATCCTACAGCATATGCCCTCTTGCCTTAGGCAGTGGGGTGGGACACAGACAGGACATGGGCATTGAAAATGGTTTTACATGAGTGGGTTGGATGAAGGCCTTGGTGTGGACAGATTGGAGGACACGCCATGCGTTCATCCATTCTCTTACCAAGTCTTTATGGAGCACCTACTGTGGTCCAGGCACTGTTCTGGTTCTAGAAATACACGGATCATTAAAATAGGTGCAGTCCCTTTCTTTCAGATGCTTATCACCTCATAGTTTGTGGAAGAAACAAGAGACAAACACTTAATGTGTATATACGTCTAATGTTCATTAGTGGTAATAAGGAAGTGAAGAAGGAGCTGCTGTCAAATCGGAAGGAGTGGGTTATGTTGCAAGGGACAGCCAGGTTGAGTGTTGAAGACTGAGGTGGAGCCAGGAAAATAAAACCTTTCCAGGCAGAGGGAACACAGTATGCAAACTCTCTGAAGCTCAGATTGCTAGGTATAATTGGAGACCTGAAGAAGTCCAGTGGGGAAGGGTACTATGTGTGGGGGAAGTTAGGGAGGTGGGAAGGCACCCCCGATAGAGGTCGTTATCCCCATTCCCGATAAAGGAAACTAACACCCAGAAATGTCGTAGGCATAGGGATGCCTCAAGGATGCAGGGAAAAGCATTCCAGGCAGAGGAATAGCCTGTGCAAAGGCCTGAGACACAGAGGAGCTGGTCCTGGTGGCTGACACATTGTGGCTAGTGAGAGGAGGAGAGAAGAGCTTACAGAGATGGGGAGTAGCTGGATCCTGTAGGCCTCCTCATAGGCCATGACAAGGGCGTGAATTTTATCCTAATTGCAAAAGAACACATGGTTCAGAGTATGCTGAGCTTACGCGAGGTTCAGGAGATACTGCATGTAAAATATTTGCACAGTGCTTGGCACATGTAATAGGTCCCATAAATAATATTAATACTAGCTGCCAATGTCATCGTTATAGTTACTGTTTATTTGGGCATCCATTCACCAGGCTTCTGAGTATCTGTCGTGGATCTCAAAGGGTGTCTCACCTCTCTAGTTGTAAATAACCTGAAGAGAAATTACAACTCAAAGAAACATGAAGCAGTGGGCACCCAGCAGACACCTGGATATAGAATCACTTCGCAGTTCATTGCTGCTGACACAGACCGCCCCATGAAGTCTGTGTCAAGGTCAGCTCTTTCCAATAACAGGTTGCCCCCAAATCGTTCTGCTGTCCAAACCAGACAAATGGAAGCAAAACAGAACCTTCAGAGCAGGGACCCTAACTTTTGTGTCATCTTCCCGACTCTCCCAAATCTCCAAGGAGGGGGAGGCAGACGGTGTTTATTTCCCCCCCACCTCCACTGTCTAGTAAAACTATACATACAGGCTGCAACAGCAACAGGCCCCCGGGCCCAGATGACATGTGTAAATATCTCTTCTCCGGATATCCAAAGACTGAGTCAGTACACTTAAGGTTGCCCCAGACTAGAAAACTGATGAGATAAAGGCTGTGTATTTCAGAGAAGATAGTTGGAGGCAGTGTGCCCAGCAGGTGGGATCTTGCCTCGTGGCCCTTTGCTGGTGCACTCTGCTGGGACCTTGCTTTAGCTACGGCCGCAATTTTCTAAGCTGCTTCTGGCATCTTTTAGGAACTTTACCAATCATCTTTATGTTTTTATTGGCCCTGTGTCAAAACTCTAAGATCTCAGTTTAATCCAGTGCCAAGGACTTCTTCCCAGGAACTTCGCAGAGGCAAGATCAGGGCAAGATCATCTGATGTGAATCCAGAGTAAGTAGGTATAGCACCAAGGCTTGGAGTCTTGGAGATCCACCACCAGGGACCTTGGGCAAATTGCCTGAGCTCCCTGAGCTTCTGTTTTCTAAGCTGGAGATAATTCTGTGTCTGCCTCCATGGGTTCATTGATTTGTCAGAATTTATAAGCACCTATTATGTGCTAAGTGCTATGCAATGGGGAATAAATAGATGACCTTTGACTTCATGGAGTAATAGACATCCTGGTAGAACCAACAGATAGGTAAAGCAGCGCGGCAACATGCATGGATCTTACTGGGATAGAAGCCACCTAGTCTGGGATTGAGGCTGGGAGGTTGGTAGAGGGGAGACTCCTCTACTTACATAGAGGCTTAGGAAAGGAGCTTACATTTCAGCTGAGATGCAAAGAATGAAAATGGGGGGGAAAAACATGCCAAGTAGAGGGAACAATGTGTGCAAAGGTGCAGAGTGACAAAGACTTAGCTCAGGACAGGAAAAGGACAGAGGTCAGGGCAGCTGGGCAGAGGGACGGAGGAAAAGAGGCTGGTTCAGAGTACACTGAGCGTTTTAGGTCCAGGGAAGAAGACTAGGTTTTATTCCAAGGGCTTGCCTGGTTTTTTGCTGTAGCCTTAAATCTGCCTCCCTCCTTCTGCCTTTCCCCCAGCAGGTCATTCCCAGCACAGCTCACAGGGTTGTTTTATAAAATCATAAGTCAGAAGAGCACACGATTCTGCACAGAGCCCACCAAGTGGCTCCTCACCCCCTTGAAGTATAAGCCAAAGGCCTGAGCTTGGCTCCCTTGACCAGCGAGGCCCCTTTGACACGGCTGCCACTCACCCCTTTCCCTCATCACCTCCTGCCTGACACACTTGTGGCAGACGAAGCTTTTTTCTGTTGCTACACCTACAGCTACCGGACTGTGAGTTAATTACACAATATGTTGCTTTCTGCTCCTGCCACCGGGAAGCTCAGAGCTTCACCTAATGTTAGTGATAATCATTCTGTTCATCTTGGTTTGTGAAGTTGCCCCTGTCATTCTGGTTACTGATTTTCTATCACTCGTGAAGTGGTTTTCTGGCTTCTGTATCTTTCCTTGCAGGCCTTCCTTTATGGGAATGGGAGGGTATAAATTTCCCCCAGTTTGAGTTCTTACAGATAGCAGATGGATCTTTGCCATTCATGGAGAAGCAATTGGCGGGAGTGAGGGAGGTACTTTTGGTCCTCTGAGGGGGGCCTTTAATGCATATTCTGGGACTTAGAATCTAGTAGTTTCTTAAGGGCTTTATGAAAAATGACTTTTACTTATACAGCTGGATGAGCAGACTAAGGGTTTTTCCTCCTTGTCACCCATTGTGTAAGTGACAAGTGACCCTGGGGAAGATACTGAGGTCAGAACCTTCCTTGCCGGGGAGCCAGAGGCTGCGTTAACACTTGAGGGCTCTAATTCATTACTACTATAAGGCCTGTTGCTTCCAAACTTTCTCCAGAATCCCCCAATCTTCAGATTTATAGCTCCTGAAATGATTCCTTGGAAAAGAGTTGCTCTTAGAGGTCAAAACTGGAAATGAATGAGTGGACAAGCTTGGTTTGGACAGTAATATATCTTTAAAACAATTGAGGTTTACTGTTCTTTTGGCTGGACAAGCTCTTTCCAGTGTTCCAACCCTCCCAGAATGGATTGACTCATCACTGGTGACCCTCACCCCTGGGTGAGGCCTGTCTGATGCAGCTGTGCTTTAAATCCCTGGACAGACTCTAAGTGAAAAGCCCCTTCACTTCGAATCCTAAGTCCCACTCTCCCAAGTGCTGTCCTGTAGGTTAATAGTCTAGGCTGACTGCCTCCAGTCTAATCCACACTTGGCTGGGGGAACTGAGGCGTGGGGAGATCAAGAAATGAGGATATGTATCAGGGCCTGACAACAATCACCCCGTGTCTGGCTATCGCCACTCCCAATGCCATTAGAGATCTTTAGAACTTTTTATTTTTTTTTCATGATTTGGACTCTCCCCCACTTTTTCTGGCCTGGGTTATACAAATAGCATTATAACAATATTACTGCTGTTGAAGAAGCAAAGAATTCACCCATATTTCACTGATCTGGCCAGAAACCAAGCTGTGAGCGTGAATCTGTGTGCAGTCCCTGTCCACTAGCATAGATCAGCCCTGCGTGTTTCTTAGCAGAAGGAACATTCCCTTCCAAGGAGCCCAGTGTGCCATAAAAGTTGGCGGCAGAGGCGGGCCCTTGTCTCGGACGTTGCTGGCGGCTGAGGCTGCCTCATGAGAGAGGCCTTGTGCGGTGGTGTTATGGCCTCGTTGTGTGTCCTGTCCCTCCCTCCTCCTCTAGCCCCGCAGCCGGGGGCCTGGAGGTTGGCTGAGGGCTGAGCAGCCCAGCTTCCTGCTTCCTGGCCTCACAGTTAGGCCTCTGTGGTGTGCCAGTCCTCCAGGGCAGGGGCTGAGGCTTAGAACAGGGGATTTTTGTCTGGTCTTGACATTGGCCGGAAGCCCAGGCCAGACCCGAGAACATCACCAGACCAGGTACTTGGAGGCAAACCTGGCAGACAGGCTCGTCTTTGCACTGGGAACCAGACGGGCATCATTGGCCGTGGACCTGGGGGAACATATCCCATCTCCCAGAGGACCTGGTCCTTCAAGATGGGTCTGGAGCCTGCATTTGGCGCCAAGCAGTTCTTTTTGCAGGGGGTATTCTTCAAGAAACATCTCTGATCCGTGAGTTTGTGCTGGCTGAGATGCGGTGTCGAGTAGCAGCTCTGAGCCAGACTTTCCGAGTTTGATGTCTGCATCCCACCTCTTCATGCACCAGTCACTTTATTCTCTTTGTGCTTCTGTTTCCTTGATATGCAAAATGGGAAAATCCTAGCGTCGTGGTAAAGGTTAAACAGTTAACACACACAAGTGCACACATACATGAGGGCGTAGGAAACTGGTGAAAACCAAATAAAGCGTGTCCTGGTGAGCAGTGTCATATCAACGTTTAGTAGCCTGGTTATAATATTGTGCTACAGTTCTCAAACATGTCACCACCCAGGGAAGCTAGCCAGACAAATGTGGAACTCCTGTGCTATCTTAGCAACTTCCTAGGTGTCTGTAATTATTACCAAAAAAGAGTTAAGAGGAAGAACTATGTTACTACATGCAAAACCCTTGGACAAAGCCTAGTGTGTTGTAGGCGTTACACAAGCTATCAGGGAAGCAGGTCAATGGGACCCCAGGGCCTTGCCTCCCCTCCAGCGGCCTCCCACCTGGCCTGAGCTCTGGGGACAGCTGAGTCACTCCCTAAACACATCTTGCTTCCCTTCCCACCTGCTTAGTTTTGCTCCAGTGGTACCCTCTGTCTGGAATGTCCCCCTTCTCCTCTGTCTGGCAGGCTCCCATTTACCCTTCTAGCTCAGACCTCGCCTCTTCTGGAAGGCCTTCCTCGGCCCCTGAGCCCTCTTGCTGGACCTCGCCCCCTCAGACCATGGTCCTGGGCAGTATCACTTGGGAACTGGAGAGAAATGCACAATCTCCTGTCTTCCCTGGAATCAGATGCAATGGGGGAGGAGAGCTGGGCTGGGGTGCACAGATTTAGCAAATCTTCCCGGGTGTCTGACCAGTGGGCTGCTCCAGCCCAGAGCATCCAACACTGGAACCAAGGCCTCTTGTTAGAATGCGGGCTCCGATGCAGCCAGCCTGGCCTGGGGCCTGGACTCTGCATTTCTAACAAGCTCCTGAGGGTAACCCCTCCGTCTCTGTCATCACCCTTTCTGCTGCTGCAGCTGTGGGAGCTTGGTGATTTGTTTTATTGTTGACAGAAGAGGTGGGTTTGCAACCATGCAATTATCCTGGACTCAAGGGCCTCTTTGGGGGTGGTCGGGGCGACCGTGTCTTCACCTACATTGGGGCTGGAAGAGAGACGTGTGGCTTGGCGCCTGAGGCTCAAGCTGCTAAGGCACCAGCCACATACACCTGAGCTGGTGGGTTCGAATCCAGCCCCCGCCCACCAAACAACGACGGCTGCAACCAAAAAATAGTCAGGCGTTGTGGTGGGCGCCCGTGGTCCCAGCTACTTGGGAGGTGGAGACAGGAGAATCGCTTGAGCCCAGGAGTTTGAGGTTGCTGTGAGCTGTGATGCCATGGCATTCTACCCAAAGCAAAAGCTTGAGACTCTGTCTGAAAAAAAAAAAAAAAAAGAGAGAGACGCATAAGACAGAGAAGAAGAAGGGAGTCCACCTGCTCCTCCAGGGCTGGGCAGACACCATGCTCTGTCTTATTCTAACGGTATCTGGGAACGGAGCCGTTGGACATGACCTCTGAAAGGGACATTCTGTCAATTCTTAGGCTTTCTCTTCCCTTTCCCCATTTATGTGTTTACTTATCCTGCAAACATTTACTGGCCTTGAGTAGGAGGGAGGACACTATTAATGGGGCCATAGGTGTGGTCCCTGCCCTCAGGCAGTGCAGCTATCTGGTGGGGACAATGCCAGTCCCTGTGCCCAAGACTATGATAAGTGAAACCGGATAAAAGTGCCAGTGTTTGGAGACTGTGTGGCTGTGGGGCTTGACCCGAGGGGGCCAGGAGCCTTTCCTTGGGGAAGTGGCATTTAAATAGAAACAAAGAAGGGTAGAGAGGGTAATTTATTTAGGAAGAGGAAACATCACGTGCAAAGGTCCTGGTGTGAGTGGAAACCTGGTAGTGCCTGAAAAGCAGGCTGGGAAACAATAGGGGGAAAGTCAGGCTGGAGAGAAGTGAAGGACCCGAGGGAGATAAGACTCTGCAAAGGACTGTAGCTGGGGAGGAAAAGGAAGGCGTAAATGCTCCAGGAAGTCACTTGCAGCTCATCCCTGAGAGCAGGTCCTGGAAGTTTCCATCTGATTCTGTCTTTATAGGGGTAATGTATTCCCACCCGCAGCCTCCAAACCAGCTCTGCCTTTGAGCTCACATGACCTTCTCACCTGCCACCCCTAATCCCTGGGTCCCTTGCAGCTATGACCTATGCATTTTATTTTTCCCCTCCGTAGCTTTCCTTGGCATCCATCCAAAGGTTAAGTTCAGATGCAAGAGGCCTGGGTTTTTCCACCACAAGCACACATCTTAACTCCATACCTCTTAATCTTCTCAACAGTAATGGCGCATTCACAAAATAGGAACATCAAACCATTTGGGACGAGAAGTACTTCCAGAGAATCCCTTTGAAGGCAGAGGAACGAGAGGGGTTTGTGTGTCATGGATGTTTATTGCCACATCCACTTGAAATCTGCCGGGCTGAAAAAATAGGTTCCCAGAAAATTTCTCCTCTTAACAAGGCACAGCACAAACAGTACACAAGAGGAACGGCTGTCTGCTTCAGAGGAACCAAGCTGGTGCGTGCTCACGGAGAGCCTCCCTCCCACTTGTCATGAGGAGAGAGAGCCAGGCCGAGGGTTAGCCCTGCCTAGGAGCGGGTGGCCAGCCCTGGTTTCCAGCCAGGCCTTCTTCTAGCAAGTCTTTGTTGAGTGAGGGGTCTCCCTGTGTGTTAGACACCATTATAAACCAGTGGCTCTCAGCAGGGGGTAATGATGCCCCCCACCCTACCCCCGGGACATTTGTCAATGTCCAGAGACAATTAGGGTGAGAGGTGCTACTGGTGTGTGGTGGGTGGAGATCTGGCTGCTGCTCAACCTTCTACAATGTACAGGATGCCCCCCTAACACAAAATGATCCGGCCCAAAACATCAATAGAGTCAGAGTTTAGAAACCCTACTGTAGACCCTCCTGTATCTCTGCGTCTGCTTCCCACCTTCTCTCTCTCTGCCTTAGGCAAACATCTTTGGAGCTCTCTTTGGATGCGAGGCTCCGGGCAAGACATTTGTTTTTCCATGGATCTTCCTTTTTTTCTTTTATTCATGTTTACATTCTTCTGTTGATCCTTTGCCTCCATCAGCCAAGATTTGCACAGTGTCCACTATTACCCCAGGCACCAGACTAAACACTTCATATTTTACTTCTAATCCTCGGGATGATTGGAGGAGATAGATGTTCTTTTCCCCATGGAAAATGATAAATCCCATTTATTGTGCATTGACCCTGTGTCGAGTACTAGAAAGAATTGATTTCTAATCCTAGTAGCGATTCTGGCTTAACTTAGGTTTTCTAATCCCATTTGTCCCGAAACTGGGTCTTGGAGATGAGTAGGGTCCTGTTCAAGGTCACATGCATAGGAAGTTCGAAAGAAGCTAGGGATTGTGGCAATCTTTGGGTAGGCGAGCAAGGGTGAGGACAGGTGTATTAGGATTGAGCTAGCCTGCAAGGATGCAAATTGAGCCTCGGTCTTTGAGCTCAAAACACCCTAGAGGAAGGAAGGGAGAAGTGGCTGTTCTAGGCAGAACCTTACACTCACCTTACTGGGAGCTGGGTGAGGTGAGGAAGAGTTCTAAAGAGAAGGGAAGGAATAATTCTCTTCATTCGGGGCCTTTCCTCTGCCTGGCACTGGACTCTGCTCTGAATGTCATTGTCTCAGATATTTTTGGCATCAACTTTTAAGGCAGGTTTAGTCAACTTTGCCATACTATTGAGGCACGGGGAGAAGTCAGTTCCGCAAGAGCTGCTAACTAACCATCTAAGGCTGAGCTCAGCCCTGCTGGTCTCACAGCTGACAGACAGCCATTGGCGCCATCTTGGGAGATTTCAGGTTGTGGATGTGTCTGGAGGAAGGGGATAGCCTTTTCATTCCCCCATACCCCTTTGCCTTATTAAAGATGGAGCCTTTTAGCTCTTCTGCTCTGCCCGGCGCATTGTAGATCTTAAGATACTGACTGATCGATGGAAGGGTGCGCTAAGGCTGTATCCTGCCCACGTGCTTTGTGCATCGCAGGTGAGAAGCAGTTTGCAGTCCTGGAACACTCAGTAACATAGCAAGTCTTCTCTGTCACTCTTTTCTTGAGCCTCATTATTTTAGAGACTTTAGTCCCTCTGCAGACCCCAGCAGAGGAAGGCTGTGCACTTTTAACCCTTCACCGCCCACTCCTTGGAGGCTGTGCTTACCCCTGCAGAATTCTCTCTCCAGGAGAAATTGCCCAGTTGAATTCCATTTGTAGACTCTGCCTTCCTGGGGCACAGGAAGGCCCCTGGGTATGGATGCGTTCCAAGCTTGATCAATCCCTTCTTTTATTCAGGGCAAAGTTACAAATGGGCCAGAGTCATTGGAAAGATTTTCCACCTCACTGTGCAGAGAAGCCCTTTATGAAAGATATATTGATGGATCTCCTTGTACCAAGATGTTACCAGCCTCAGAAAGGCAGGAAATAAGTACCTGCTGGCTCTCTTTCTGCCACCAAAACTCTCTTTCAGGTCAAATTTCCTCTGCACCCAAACACATTTGATTTAAATCATTTCACTGCAAAATATAAATTAAATAGAGAGGACCCCTGTAATGAAAAAGAGAAATAACTCCGTGATACAGCTTTGACTTCTAGAAAATAGGGCATTAAGACTACAGGCTCGTATAACCACTGGGTTCCCAGACCCACTTATTTCAGTCAGTGCAGGTGGATAACCCCACCAGTATGTGCTCCTCTGCAGAGACCACACTCCCAGGGCCACGGTTCTCCCCTGACTCACTCTAGCTGTGACCTTGGGCAAGTCACTTTGCTTCTCTGGGTCTCAGACCCTTCCTCTGTTTAATGAGGAGGCTGGGAGAGATGCCTCTAATTCCCTTCTGGTGGTTTCATAAATGTGAAAACATTTAAGACATGGAAACCCAAAATTACCAGGAGGATATATCTGTGGCGATTGGGAAACACGGTTTTATCTTACTAATAGATTCTTGTCTTCATGAAGGAGGGATCTTCAAGTTATAAGCATTCCAAGATGTATATAAAAAAGATTAAAAAAAAAATCCTCTTCATATCCAATTTTTCAGAAGTCTCTCTGCTGCATAAAGTGAAATACACCTATATACAGGAATTGCATGTTACTTGGATTTTAGGTTTGAAAGTATTAGGATGAAAATGTGTCGCTTAATTTTTTTTCTAACATGTATCTTCTCCCTCTCTCTCTCTCACTCTCTCTCGTTCATTCTCTGTAAACTTTCTCCCTTTCTCTTACACTCTTTCTTCCCCTCCACAGCTTACTTTCGCTTCTCATTTGAACACATAGGGTGTGTCACGTTGCTTCTCATCTCCTACTAGAAGAACGCACTTGCCGAGTCAAATCCTGAATGTAATGTAGTGCCACGTACAAAGAGAGGGCAGAGCACTTTGGCTGTCCTTTGATACCCCCAGGCTCTCTGGGTTGGCTTTTTGCTTCTTTCCCCCTGCCAGGAGTACCTCCTTGGGGAGGGTCTGGGAAGGGACATCCCAGCAGTTGTCAAAGGGCTCTCAGAAGGTATCTTTCTATCCCCCATCTCAGCCTGAGCCTGAGGCCAGACACTCAGGTTGGGAGAAATGAGTAAACACCCCCACTCAGGGCTCCCTGCGGCTACCAGAACATCTGGGGGGAAGGGAAGCCAGCCCGAACACAGCACTACCTGTTTCTAACATGTGTGGGTTCAAAGCCTGGCTATCTGTTTTCATTTGAAAATAAAAGTGAGTTCTTCGGAAGTCACAAGAGGGGTTTGTAGGGCCATTATGGTTATGAATGCTCAGTAGAGCAGCACTTCCTCTGTCTGGCACCATGAAGAAAGAAGGTGCTGTGTATTAGAAGTGTTCCAGAAAACAAAAGCTGAACTCTAGAAGTGCTACGCACACACACATTCTAATCTGCTGTCCCTTATAATCCGAAGGATTTTATTTAGCAATGAGATAGGGAAGGTAGTTACATTAGCAACCATTGACTTATACTTACATTGGACATGGGAATTAGAATCAAAGTCACAGAATAACTCACCTTATGTGCCAGGTAAGCAAGACCAGTGGGCATCCTGAAATGGGGCACTGGGATGGGCTTTGGAGTCAGTACCGTCTGAGCCTCTGTCCCACCTTTGTACAACAGAGTGAGGTTTCTAGGAGTGATAGAAATAAAGTTTGATCTCTGCCTGCAGGGGTTGGGAGTATCCTGCAGTGGCAGTGAGTGGCATTGTCAACGTGCATGGACTTTCAGATCCCTTCTTCTTTGCCACCCAGAGACTGTCACCCTTTCTTTTCTGGGTCTGTAGCTGTGTTTGTGGTGAGCTTGCCAAGATACCTGGCAGACAGGTGTCACAGGGTCGGATGTGAATTCTACTTACCAAACCCATGACCTCATCAGCCTGTATGTTTTTGTCTACGCAAAAGTGGGAGACATATAAACAAATAGATTTATTTATCTTGAGTGCCTTGAGCATTTTGTGAAAATAGACAACTCCCCATTCAGCTCTCCTCACCATGGGAAAGAAGTAATTACTAGCACTGGTTTAACTGGTCCAACAACTTTGATTACAACCCATTTGGTTCCCATGACTTTTTGGGAGGGGAAAAAAAAAAATCTTACCTGTGGATTTACCAGGTTGTTGACAGGTGACATTTTTGGACACAGTTTTACAGCAGGTTTAGGGCCAAGAAAACATGTCAGCTATTTCAAAGGAGCTGAGCTGAAAGGAAACGTGTTACAATCACTTGGCCACCCTCTCCTGCCCGCTACTAGTACAAAGGCAGGCAACAGTTTTTCACGCCAAGCTTGTACCCTCCCAATAAAGCATTTCTGTAATCTGAGGATAGCTTTGTATTGGACACATAGCTATCTTTTCACCTGAATCTGCACCTGTTGGAGCCTCAGGCTGCCAAATTCTAGCACTTCACTCCCTCGCCTGCCTCAGGTCCCTGCTCAGAGGTCATCTTGGATGGGGGCCATCCCAACCATTGCTGTTAAAATTGCAAACTGCCATCACATTCTATCCATCCCTCTGCTATGCCTTCATCTTCTTCATAGCAATTCTTGGCAATTTGCAGACTTTACCAGCGTGACTGCAAGAGAGCATAGATGGATGTCCTCTGAACTACGTACGTGGGTGCACATCTGTACACATACACACACGCGTATTTGTTCATTGCTCACATATTTGTTCATATATCTTGAGCACCTGCAACATAATTTGCTCTCAGCAAACATGACTTACTGAGTCATGTATCCCCTGATGATAAGAGAAGCCTACATTTCAGGAATGTTAAAATAGTGGGAAGAAATACTCATCTGAGAATTAAGAGACCAAGTAAAATGTCCTATAAAAGTGCTCGGATTTTTTAGGTCAAGGTCCCATTGATCAACTGACCGTACCTATTCCTAGAATCAGAGTGAAAAGGCTGACTGTGTTTTAAAGACAGGTGGAGTTAAAGGATTCATCCTCTTACTCCCAGCCATTGTTAGTTTCAGTTAATAATGAAAATAAGAAAGCACTGGGAGCGTCCGTGTTTAGAGTTTATTTCTTAGACCTCCTCTTGTATTCTCTCTGGTAACACTCACGGTGTCCCCCTCCTCGTGCCCATTTCATAGACAGAAAACAGGATAGAATAGGGTACAGATGTTTCTCTTTGTTTGTGTGAAAGATGTTTATATACCTGTAGATAAAATGCAACAGTGACACAGCCAAAACAGGGGACAGCAAGCTCTGTCAAGGGCCAGACAGTAGATGTTTGAACATTAACAGGCCCTGTAGGCTCTGGTACTGCTACTGGGCTCTGGGTGTGTGGCTCTGTGGCAGCTGCAGACATTATGTAAATGGGTGTGGTTATGTCCCAATAAAACTTTGTTTACCAAAAGAGGCTATCAAGATCAAGTCAGGTCTGTAGTTTGCTGACCCCTGGGCTAAGTATAGTCACCAGGAGGGCAGGGACTATGTCACTTTTTGTTTACTGTTGTGTGTATCCATGGAAGGACCATGACTCTCTGCATGTAGCAGATCTTGAGTCAATGAATGGATGGCTGCACCAAGGAACCTGTGGTGGTCTGTCTGTTGAGATCAGCTGCCTAAAGCTCTACCCTCCCCCGTCCTTCCCCATTTCAATCCCTTCCCCACCTGTCCTGCCACCCTCCTGCCCCCTTCTATGAGGTCACCTTGCTCCTTCCCTCTTCCTTTCCTCCACGTCTGTTCCTTGCCCAAGGCCAGTCCCCACCCCTGTGCCTTTACCAACCTTCCTCAAGAGCTCCGGGGAATTGGACGATAGGACCCAACAAGTTCTTCTGCCAGTGTGGGGGTGGCTTTTTCCGGAACTTCTTGGAGTTCTTTGTGTTTGTTGATTTATCTCTTTATACCTTCCCTGTTCCAGGAAGGGTTAATGGTAGTCTGCAAGGGCATACAAAACAAAATAAGATGGTATGAATGAAAACTGAGACAAAGGAAACACTCAATGTTGATTGAGACTGACATCCACACCCCAAAGGCCTTGCTATGGGGCAATGGGAAGTGGGTCTCAGAGCTTTCTGGTGGCCAGCAGGAAAAGCAAATCTGTCCCTCCCCACCCCATGTCCAAAAAATTGGCGGGTCTGTTCAGGGGACACTTAGTGCTCAGTTCAGATGAAACTTCTCTAGGGCGGTTTTCCCAAGAGGATGCTGTGAGTAGCTTCACAGTTTGCCCATTGTGGGCTTGGTGAGGTGTTTGTGGCTAGACTCAGTGTCTCATGCTCAGCTCAACAGGGTGAGGACACATCCTAGAATCCTGGCATGCTCAGCTCAACAGGGTGAGAACACATCCTAGGATCCTGGTTGACCTGGCATGACCCAGGGTGGATGTTACAGCAGCTCTGAGAACAACCAGACCATGTGGTCTTCAGGCACCGTTGGAGCATAAAGAGGAAGCTCTCAGTCAGAGAAATTCCAGGTGACTGTTCTGGCTCAGCTCCTGACCTCTGGCTCATCTGCCCACTTGTCTAGACCTCAGACTTCTCGTCTGTGGAATGGGGGTTAATGTTAGCATTCACCACCTGGTGCTATGCTCAGCTGACCCAAAGACTTGGCAGTGAAGCGTTTGCTTCAATCATCTCACTTAAGCCTCGTGGCGTCATCGCAAGGTAAATGTCATCCCATCTGCCTCACGCTGTTCTGAGTACTTTAGATCAGTATCACTCAACTTTTTTTCATTATCACCCTCCTAAGAAGAAAAATTTAATTTAATTTAAATTCTCCCTAGTGAGAAATTAAATACTAAGGGATAAGATTTTATCAGGTAAGATTGAGCTCTGTGTGTGTGTGTGGGGTGGTGGTGGTGGCCACAAGCCATTGTAAAATCTAAGGTTTTCTTCACACACATAAAGCACAACCAATTTTTGCTGCTTTGGGGGCGGTGTCAAGAATGCATGCTTTGGATAGTCATGTACCGAATGAGCTCCTCTCAACAGTCTGGTTGATGGATGAAGAAACTGAGGCCCAGAGCGAGAAAGTAACTTGCCTAACATCACACAGCTAGCGGGAGAGAATCTGAATTCTGTCTTAGAGTTCGCTATGCTTTTAGCCGCTCCTCTTAACTCACGGCAGCAAACTGTACCCACTTTTATGGGTCCTGCTTGTTTTCCTTTATCTGTATAGCTCAGCGATTGTTCTGGTTCAGTATATATACAGTTGTCTCATTCTTTTTTACATTGTTTTCCATTTGCATTATATAGCATAATTTCTTTAACCAGGCCACAACTGATGTGGCTGGGGCGGTTTCCAGGGTTATGCAATTAAAAAACCCTGTCCTAGCGGTCCTGCCCATACCATTTTACTTAACACATACCATTTTACTTAAGTGCAAGTAGACGCCTGGAAGTGGAATCTCTGCACACTTCTTGAAAGAACATTTTGTGGAAAGCACAGAAACATCTCCACAGAGCTGAGACTCTTACCGAGCCATTCAAGGTCAGTTTTACCACTTTCTTAACAACTAAAGCACTCTGTTGACCCCCAAATTTTGCCTGACCTGGTGATCGATTTCCACCCCTGCTACCTTTCACGCATTTGGTCGCTGGATTATCCTCTTGTCATCTGGTATTTGCCTATGAGGCTTCCCACTGTTTGTTTTTGAACATCTCATTAACTGAAGGCTCAGGCAGCCAGATCGCCATCCTGCTGTCTGGGTACCTGCTTTGAAATGGGATTGGAATAAAGCAGCACTGTGGCTCCTCCTGGGTCCTTCCCATGTCACTAGGCTTTTTAAAACTTTTTTTTAATCTTTTTTTTTTTTTTTTTCCATTTCAAAAATTTAGGGGGTATCACTGTTTTTTTGATACATGGATGAATTGGATCACGCTGAAGTCAGGGCTTTCAGAGGACCTGTCACCAGAATAGCGTTGTTCATATCTCTCACCTCCTTCCCACTTCTTAGTTTTGGAACTTTCCTAAAGAACAGAACAGGATTTCATTCTGCACATTTTCCTGAGCTGTCTTTCCTGAGTCAAGGAAAAAATCTAGCACTAATGATCCTGTACAGTTCCGCAGGGAACGCGTAAACCCTATATTTTCCCAAACTCACTAGTAAGTGTAAATCACCTCCCGCGCACAGTGACCTCAGCTAAGGAACCGAGATGTGGAAAGGATGGTGGAAATTCACGGAAGGCACCTTTGTAGCAGTTGGCTGTAATTAAAGCTGGCTGCACTATTAAAATCACCTGAGTAATTAAACCCCATGGCGTTTGGCGGTGGTTTGTTCTGAAAGTTCCTTAAGGACAGTGGGCTAACGGGATGGAGAGGGCTGAATGAGTTTTGTGTAAATAGAATCTGCCGGCCTCTTTGCTCATGAAGTCTATCTAGGACCACTGCAGCTCCCACCCCTACTCTGCCAGCTTTTTCTAACTCACGCATGCTGATCAACCGTGGCAGCCAGGTGGGCAGCGTCACGGAGCTGGGTTCTTGGGTGATGGTGGTGGCAGCGGGGGTGGTGCTGGTGTGTGAGTTGATCATACATTCCTACTCTGCCTCAAATGCAGTAGTTGTAACACACATGGATTTAAAGCATTCTAGCATCTATTCAACAAATATTTACCTGATCCCTATTAAGTGCCAGGTAGAGTTTCAGGATATGTAAGAGATGCAACCAAAAGCTTGAATTCCACTTGGAGGACAGAGGCAACAAGCAAACACAGGGTCTGGCAGAAGTAGCACCCTTTTGTGCTTGAGTGTGACATTGCTATGTAACAGAATTACAATCTTATGATTTTGTATTAAAAGAATAGTATAGATTGCCAGCTTATTAAAAGGGTCATTCTTTGTGCCATTATTAGTAAGTTGCGTTATTTGCATGTAATTCAGTGACATAACAGTATCGCACTGTGCCAGACCTCATGTACATATAATACTATCTTAGGTAGTGACACCTGGCCTGAGGTGCAGCCTAATTAGGGAGACAGGTAATGCCTATGGGGGAAGGTGCTTCTCAGCCTCTGAGAAATTGCCTGAGAGGTGAACCATTAGGATGTCTAGGAGAGGATTTTTTTCCAGGCATAGAGAACAGCAAGAGCAAAGGCCCTGAGGCAGGTGACGCTGATGATGTGGGGACTCAGTGGTGTTAGGGATGTGGTGAGCACCACAGGAGGTCAGAGCTGCAGGACCAGGCCATCAGTGGAACCCCTCCCCTATCAGGGGAAGACTGAGGCCAGGGAAGGGGGAACTCGTTGTCCCAAGATCATACAGCGCCAGAATGGGTAGAACAGTCTCTCCAGGACTCCCACCTTCTATCTTTGCACTTCACAGGAGCTTCAGGGGACCTCAGAGCAGTGGAAATCCCGTCAACCAACCTGGCTCAACACTGCCTCCTCTGTTAGCCAGCTTAGTTTACCTCACTAATCCTCAGCTGCCTCATCTGTAAAATGGGTGCACTCACCTTTGGGCTTGCCGCCGGGATTCAATGGAAGCAGGTAGTTACTGTGCAGTTAGTTATGGGTTCAGGTTCCTGCTGCTCACCGGGACATAGTGTGTCCCCTTCTTACTCCCTCAGATGTGACACCATCACCGTCTCCCCACACAACTGTCACTTAACTCAAACCACATTTTCTACTTGTTTGGACTTTTTATTTTTTGGATGGGATGATGTTAGTCTGGTTTCTGGGTGGAGACTTGGCAAGTGGGACTTTAAGGGATGTACTGCCATTCTTCATCTATGAAATGGAGCAGTGATAGCTCTTAATGCTGGCTGTGTGTGTGTGTGTGTGTGTGTGTGTGTGTGTGTTGTAAGGACCAGCAGGGCAGTGCACCTGAGAAATTAACAGTGCTTCGTGAAAGGTGGTGTTGCTAACAGAACATGGAGTTGCAGGCAGCAGGATGGAGAGGGGACTCCCCTCCCTGGCTCAAGCAGGTGGGTTTATTCCCTCTATTCCTCAGCCTTCTCGGATTGGAATACCCAACACTGCATCAGGTCAGTTTGAGGATTCAATAAACGTGAGTCTGAAGCCTTTAGCACAGTGTCCAGCCTCATGAGAATCAGTGAATAGTACTTGTGTTTCCTCTTCTCCTTCCCTTTCTCCTTTCCTACCAAAATAAATTTTGAAAGTAATTCCTGGTTGTTTGTGCTTGATCCCATTTTACGGATGAGGAAACTGAGAGTCCAAGAGGTGAGCGTCTTTACACAGGCGCTAAGTGGGAAGCCAGGACTTGGACCCCAGTCTAGAGAACATTCCCTCTGTCCTTGCTAATCTCAAAGCTCACTCTGGATTTTTTTTTTTTTTTTTTTTTTTTGAGACAGAGTCTCACTATGTCGCCCTGGGTAGAGTGCTGTGGCATCACAGCTCACAATAACCTCAGACTCTTGGGCTTAAGTGATTCTCTTGTCTCAGCCTCCCAAGCAGCTGGGACTACAGGCGTCCACCACAATGCCTATCTATTTTTCTGTTGCAGTAGTCATGGTTGTTAGCTGACCCAGGCCAGATTCAAACCCACCAACCTCAGTGTATGTGGCTGGTGCCCTACCCACTGTGCTACAGGCGCTGAGCCTCACTCTGGCTTCTTAATGCTTTGATTTGATTGGTCCCAGAACTTATGGAGAAAAGCCAGATTCTCAGTAACGTATCCTTTTCTGCCTTCAGTGTGAGCAAAAGGTCAGCCTGGCCCTGGAGAAATCTGTCCCTTGTTGGCCCCCAGCTCTGGGCCCCAGCCAACCTCAGCCCAGACGTCCCTGGCAGGCATTCATGTCAGATCCACCCCTCAGTTTTATTTTCAGAGGCTCTTAGGTATCTTGCACGTCTAATTCCTCATCCCATGGGGCTGTGGCTAATTAGCCTTTGATTATTCACAAACAGAGAGGCAGGAACGGGGAATCAGGTCCTCTTTGCTTTAATCACCCACATGAAACTTAAGCAAGGCTGGAGGTTTGTGGAAGTAGCAGGGCTCAGATTTGAAAATCAGAGATGAAAGCACTAAAGAAATCAGTAGCAAAGCCCCAGGAAAACTCTGCTCTTCAGCCTTAATGTGGGGGAAACAAATGTTGAACTGGTCTCCTGTGGTGCCCCAACACTCCCAGGCCCTGCCGGACATAGTTTGGTTCGTTTGGGGGTGGGGATTTGGGTTTTGTTTTGTCTTTTTCTTTGGACAGCTCCCTGGCCACCTCCACATTACCACAGCTTTCCAAGAAGTGACTTCTATTGTCACTAGGCCAGAAGGCAGTGGTCACACATAAAGTAGGGCATTTTAAAACTAGGAGTTCCACCGTGTGCTTTTTGGCAGGAAGAGAGGTCTCTTTTCTTTCTCCTTAACTCTATTAGCAAGAGGAAGCATTCTAAAAAGGGAGAAAACTCCTCCCGATTTACAATTTGTGTTATCACTGGCACAAGCACAGTGTCGTTCATTAGACAAATAATACCAGCTCACCCAGAGCAAAAGCCAAAGTCCTTTTCAATGGTCTAGATTTTGCAATTGTTGACATTTCGAGCTGGACTATTCTTTGCTGTAGGGGCTGTCCCGTGCATTACTGGACATTAGCAGCATCCCTGGTCTCTACCCTCTAGATGCCCTTCCCCAAGGCGAGTGCTACTGGCACTAGTCAAACCAAAAATGTCTCCAGACATGGTAAGGTATCCCTTGGGGGTGAAGTTGCCCCCCTCGAGAACCCCGGTGATCTGGTCCCCAGTTTTCTCTCTGCCCTAACGTTCTGCCCTTCATCCTTTTCATTCCTCTTCTCCCGCCGTAGTGGTTTCTATCCTGGTCTTCACCGGCAAGGTGAGGGGCCTTTCACTGCAGGGCCTTTGCCGGCAGCTCTCTTTCCCCGGAACCCTTCCCTCCAGTGGTGTGTGCACCTTCCTCACTCGCCTGCCCTGGGTCTTTGCTCAAATCTCACCTTCTCAGTGTTAAGCCTCCTAGATCGCCCTATCAGAAACTGCACCCCTCCCGGCCTCCCCCACCTTGCCCACCCACCTACTCCGTGTGTTGTTTGTTGTATCTGCCATCTCTCCATCTCCCTTCCACGAGGGCAAGGGTTTTGTCTGCATTTTTCGTGGAGGCCCCGCAAATCCTTGGATGATATTTTATGAAATAGTCCTGCAATGCCTCTGTTTACCTACGCCAGCCGCTGTCTGGACACTGGGAATAGAATGGTGAGCACAGCAGCTCTGGTTCCCGCCCTCAAGGAGCTCAAAACTGTCATATTCAGATATCATCTGTGCTCACAGCTGGAAGATGAGTTTTGCTGCTGATGCAGAGGAAACAAGACTCCTGCAGATTCCTGGGTAGGGCAGAGGTAAGACAGGGCCGTCCCCGAGGATAGTGGGCTGTGAGATTGATTTGGGGGGAAAGGGGTGTTTCTACCAGCCCAGGTCAACCTCCAAGCGTGGCTGGACCAGGACCCCCCTTGTGCCCTGGAGGCCCTTGCAGTGCGGCCACCCACAGGCCGCATTGGTATTCTGGCTACCCCACACTCTGAATAAACATCTCCCTGCCATCTCTTCTCATGTAGCAGCTTTTGCCTGGGCCATGAGAATGGCGGATCTGCGATAAAAATAGTGTTTAGTTACCCGCACTCGCTTTTGAGCAGTAACACATCTTCTGGCACACCAGGCCAGCCAGCCAAGCCCATCATTTCTCCCTTGTGTGGAGCGGACTTAAAATATCCTCGAAGATACCCTGCCATTAAACTGTTAGTGATACCCAAAGTCAGGGCCGGCGCTGGCCGCTGAGTTTTCCAGAAAACCTCCACTTTCCTCCCTGCTCTTTGTCAGAAGCCCCTCAGCAAAAGGACATAAGCAAATTGGATGCTGTCCTGAGCAGAGGACCCCCGGGAGAATGGCTGCTGATTCTTCTCACTGCTCCTGTGTACAGCAACAGGGTTGCTTTGGGCACACCTAATGCCATAGGTTTGCCCCATTTTACAGATGAGGACAATGAGGCACGGAGTGGTTAAGTGACTAGTTCAAGATCACACAGCAACCAAGTAACAGATGGAACGGACATCTGAGCTCTTTCCTCTCCAACCCCAGAGCCAGTGCTGGGAGCATGTCCCCTCTGTCCTCTGTTCTTTGTAGTTTAGGATATTTTCTCAAAGATATGTCCAGGGTTTCTTGCCTGCAACTTCTTAGTGACAACCCTTCTGGAGGGCAAATGGTGGGTGCTGCTGGTAACTCTTGTAGGGAGATTCCTTTTTCACTTAATATCTTTATGTTACAAGCCTCAAGCCTCTGGTTTGGGAGTAAATACATAGCTTTACACCTCTAAAGTGTCACATGATTTAATTGGTACAACTGTCCTCAGAGAACTACAGTGGCAGCACTAAGTGGAAGTTACATTAGGGAGATGCTCCCAGGCCAGCAGAATGGAGGATTAAATGCCAGTTGTTGAGTATTCAACAGAGGTTGCCTATGTGTTCCATGGGGATAAACTCGGGGATGCCAGATGCCCTGTCATGCTGTCCCCTCTCATTCCTGCCCAACCTCCTAGGACCCCTGGCATCAGGGAGGACAGCAGACAGGGAATCAGCTTTATAACTTCCCCCCCACCCCTGCAGAGTTTGGGTTAAAAAGCTGTTTTCAAGCAAACACTTTCGGGGGCAGCTGTAGTAGGACCCCTCACAGCTGCAGAGGCTCCTGTGCCTGCAGAGGCTCTGATCCAGTTTATGCTTGCCCTGTATGGAGCTGCCCAGCGGATGTCAGAGTCCTGCCCCTGCCCCTGCCCCTGCAGTCTCTTCTACAGTGAGATTGGGTAGGGGGTGGAGAGGCACTGAGAGAAAGCATTTCTGAAGAACCGTTTGGGCCAGTTGGGATGATGTCAACCCAAATGTGCTTTTCCTCACTCACTTCCATGTTAATGTCCGAGATTGCCTCTGCTTCATTTCTGATTGCTATTCTGGTGGCACTCCTGCCGATGTGGCTTTAAGTTTCTGGTGACACTCCTGCCGATGTGGTTTTAAACTTCTCCTTCATCACCGGTCTGTTCAGGTGAAGGTTAGAAAATAAACACTTGACTGTACCACGGGTGCACAGGGATGCAGACCAGCTGGTTCCTCCGAATTTCAGAGGTTGTTGTGAAGAGCCCTGCAGCAAGTCATTTCAGATTGACTCAGCACGTTCAGAAACAGAACATGAGAAACAGTATGCAGAGATGATGGCACCAAAAATTGAGGGATGAAAGATTCTTTTTTGTAAAGTGAGCACCCTCATCTGTGGCACAGATCCAAATAACTGTGTTTCCCTTTTTGCATTGCCTGCTAGGAAGCTCTGAGGCTCAAAAGCTTATTTTTCTTTTTTATGGTTACTGTGCACCAGGAGTAATAACCATAAAATTAAATTACCTATCCTATTCTCTTTATTGCTTTCTTTTACCCACCCACCCCCACCACTGTGTTTTATCTGTTTAATTTTTGGCCAATGGAACTGTGTGTTTTATTTAAGCCTTTTTATAATATGGAAGAGCAGGGTTAAATGGGTATTGAGATAAAATACAGTTTCCAGCTCTGTTTTTGTGTATGTCTTCTACTTAAGTAATCAGATTTCACCCCGTACTTTTCTCAGAATATTCCAAGTATGAGTTAACTCAGCAACATATTTTGATCTTCAAAGCTTTAGGAAAATACAGATCAAAGGGCTCACAGGATTCTTAACCTTAGAATAGGTTGACAAAATTAAGATGGGTTTCCTTAATAAAATCCAGGGTTTCTATTTGCTCTGGGCTGGCAGCTGAGGATGTGATGTGCATTCTTGACTTTGCCACTGCTGGGCTGGTGACTGTGGGCAGGTTGTTTCCCTCTCCTGGGCCTTGGTTTTCACATCTGTGTAAAGGGAAATGATAACTTCTTCTGCTGACCTCATCAGTCCCGTATCTTACCTGTTGCTCATCAAATGAAATGATGAGCAACATCATTGTTTAGAAACAAGACAATCACCAGATGTTTGAGATTTCGTGGCTGAGCCAGGGGCTTGATCCATACCAGGACATTGTAACCACCTCTGTCTCATCCACCAACATGAATAGGATCATTCATCAAGTCAGTTATTTTGTCATGTTTTTGTGACGCTGCACTCGACCCTTCATTAGCTGTGCACCATGACCGCTGGCCTTAGTGTCTTCATCTGTACAATAGAGATAATTACGTTAGATGTGATTATACTTTATCCAGCACAGAACTAGTCCCTGCCATTTGCAGACATTTACAAGTACATGCTCTGTGGCAGGTGCCTCACTAGGTGGACCGGACCATGTGGGGAGCTAAGAGTACAGTGGGGGATTCTGGACATGGTCAAGGGCCCCTGCCTGTGAAGTGTCTCCTTTCAGTTTGCTCCTGGCTTCAGACTCCAGGGTAATGGTGGCCTCCAGAAACAGCTCCCTCCGTGCCAGCTCCTGGGATCCCGGCCGATTGTTCTTGGAAATAGAATTTAACCATAATAAAAAATGAAATGAACTTTCCACTGCCTTCTTATTTTACATTTTTAAAAGTTAAAATTGGTCCAGATAGACATCTTTATTTTTACTTAGAACGCTGTTAAAAATTATGGAAAGTTTGATACCAGCCCTGACTTCTTTTGGATGAAGTTTCTAAGATGTGGCTCTCAGCATCTAGTTGGACAAGGTCCTTTGCTAAAATCTCAAGTCTACTTTCTCCTTTCATCCCAACCTGGGGGAAAGTAACCAAGTCCACAGTCTACTTTAATTGCCAACCAGGAAAACTTAAGACATAGAAAGGGCAAGAAAAGGGTGGAAAAAATGAAATCTGTTGTAACACTTTATTTTCTGGATGAGATCTATCCATCCTCAAAACTAAAAATCGCTGGGATTTCATTTGCTCCAACCCAAGTTTTTGTTCTCTATAAGAAGCCAAAGTTGATTCCTTTATCTTAGATGTTGTTGCAGAGACAGGGTGTGTGGGATAATGAAATAATTCTCAGAATCGCTTCTGCATCATTCTGGGGTTTTCTTTGTTTCTGTTGTTGTTGTTGTTGTTTTCTCAGGAAGATTGCAAACCATTTTTTGGAGAAAATCAAATTTTTATAGGTACAGAACTGAAACGTTTATTTTTAATGTTCTGAATAGGAGTCATTTGCAATCCCACCTGTCACAGTGATGATTTTGGGTCTTGGATTTAGAATACAGTCACAACTTTAAAAAATTCCCATACGTGGGGAATCAAGAAAGCAGTCAACTTAACATTGGTAAAACACATCAGTCAAACTGATTTCTGGAAATGACATAGATCCGTGAAATCACGGCATCAAGCCACACACACACTAGAGAAGCAAAGCTGCTGAGTTGAGAGTTATTCGTCACATGTCTCAGGGTAGAATTTAAAAAGGGTATAAGGTATTATAATTGAGGAATTTTATGCAGAAATTCTAGAGGAAGTAAAGAGTGAAGTAACAGAAGAGGTAACAAGAGAGAAGAAACAGAGAGAGAGGCTGGCACAAGTGGTGATGGTGCAGGGAAGCAGTCTAGAGCAGGAGTACCAAACTTGTGTTCCTGGCCCAAATCCAGCCCTTCATCTGCTTTTATAAATAAAGTTTTATTAGAACAGAACATGTCCACTCATTTACTACGGCTTCTTACTACTTTTGCTCTTTAACAGCAGAATTGATTCGTTGCAACAGAGATTGTATAGCTTACAAAGCCTAAAATATTTGTTAGCTGGTCCTTTGCAGAGAAAGATTTTTTGATCCCAGGTATGGAATTTCATCATGGATGAAAACTCTGATAAGGATCAATGGTACAAAAGCCCTGTATAATGCTCATTGCTTGTATCCTTGGTTTACAGATCACCTCAAAACTCAGTTGCGTAGGACAGTAAGAAATTTTTGTTATCTGTTAATTGCAGTCAGTTACATGGTTCTTCTGGTCTCTGCGGTTTTGGTGGCTTAGTTGGGCTCTCGGGTGTGGGGGTCCATCGGCTGCTTGGGAGCTGGTCTAGGGTTATCTCAGCTGGGATATACGGACTGTCCTTCTTGTGGTCTCTGACCCTCCAGTAGATCTCCACCCTGGACTTGTCCAAATGGCAGTGACGAGGTTCCCAGGGAGAGAAGCCAGACGTAGAACTTGGCAGGGCTACATCTGTGGCATTTGTCAGGCCAATGCAGGTCGCGTGACTGATCCATATTCAAGGTGTGGGCAAATGGGATCCGCCTCTTGTTGGGAGGAGTTGCAAGGCCTCCTTGCCAAGGGTGTGGATACAGCAGGTCATGCTTGGTGCCTTCCATGTAGTCAGTCTGCTCTATTCACAACAAGACAGACCCCAAGAAGAACAAAAGAATCACACACAGTCCTTGATGTGTGGAAGGTTCATAAGAAATCCCAGCTGCTCTTGTTCCTGCTGTGAGTGGGGCTGCACATCTAGGGCTGGCCATTGATTTATGTTATGGTCTCTCTGCTTGGGTCCTGCATCATTCCTGTATTGGGGAAGGGCCAGGTAATTGTTACAAGCCCTCCTTGAAGACTTGTGCTTAAGATAGTGCCTGACACATGTGAAACTCTCACTCAGCGTTAGTCTTTTTTTTACTAAGCGAATGGTAAATGTAAGCTCATGGTGTTGTTGATATTAGTCCGAGGTACAGTCCTTCCTTAGATTCCCTCTGTCTGTCTGTATCTCTCTGTTGCTCCCGACTCCTCCCCCTTTGACTTCTCTCTCAGGGACACTCAGCAGTGATTTGTTGTCTCCCCTCTCCTGGAGCCCAGTGCAGCAGGCCCTTAATGCAAAGTGACATCTGCGCGGAGTCCAGGGTCCTGGAAGGGCTCCCCAGCGGCAAGCTCTTGGCGGGAGAAGCCTCCAGCAGAGTCCTCAGAATGGCTAAATTGCAGCCTGACAGTGCAGATCAGCAAAGGTCACTGTGCAGAGCGGCCGCCTGATTGGTGTGGGGAGGCAGGGCCACACGCAGTACCAGCTGCGAGGATTCAACAGTTGTCTCCGGCATCAGGAGGTGCCTTCTGTGGGCCAGAGTCTTTCTGAGACTATGATGAAGTGGCCACAGCCTCTGAGGATGCACGGGGCCTGGCCTGGAAGGATCTGCCCACCTTCTGAGCTTTTTCCCACTGAGGTGCCCTGCAGTGGGCATTTACTGAGAGGCCTTGGATTGCATTGAATCTCCAATTGGATTAAAAAACAACAGCATGCTGTGTGAGTAGGTGATGGGGAAGCTACACGATTCAATACTATATCCAAGTCAGATGTGGGCTGTAGTCTCAGCTCTGCCAATTTCTAGCTGGATGCATTGTTTGCATGTACGATCGTTCAGGATATATACTGTACAAGAGAGTAAAAGCTAAAATTCAACCTACACTGTAGTTGTCAAGGCATACCACTAAGCTCAAGGTTGTAATTGCCCAGAGAGAGGGGAAACTTTTTTAATAATACTCATGAAATATGTATAAACAATGGCCTTGGCTGGTGGTAGTTGGTGGGTTTGATCTGTCTGAACTCTCTGAACATCAGTTTCCCCATTTATAAAATGGGAAAGAAAACAGTATCATAAATTTGTTTAAAAGAGATATGTGTAAAATGCTTAGAACAGTGTAACAGTTCCGATTAATGATGGATATAGCTGGTGGTTAAGGTGGCACATTGCCTGGGTTCAAATCCTACTTTTCTGCTTACTAGCTGTTAGACCTTGGGCAAATTATTTAAACCCTCTCTGCCTTACTTTAGTTGTCTTTATTTTTTTACTTTTTATATCAAATTAATATGAGGGTAAAAATTTTATTTTATTTATTTATTTTTATTGTTAAATCATAGCCGTGTACATTAGTGCAATCAAGGGGTACAATGTGCTGGTTTCATATACAATCTGAATTATTCTCATCAAACTGTTCAGTGTAGCCTTCATGGCATTATCTTAGTTATTGTATTGTAGACATTTGTATTCTGCTTTTAGTAAGTTTCACCTGTACCCATTCTAAGAGCACTGTAGATGTGGCCCCACCCATTACCCTCCCTCCACCCTAACCTCCCCCTCCCTTCCCCTTCCTTGGCCCTTTCCCCATAGTCTTGTGCTATAGTTGGATTATAACCTTCATGTGAAAGTTATAAATTAGCTTCATAGTAGGGCTGAGTACATTGGATACTTTTTCTTCTATTCCTGATACTTTGCTAAGAATATATTCCAGCTCCAAATTTTAAATTACATTGTTTTCACTTCCAAGGTAAAGTTAGTTTAGTTGTGTTTATAATGCAGACGATGATGATGGTGGTGATGATGGGAGTATTGTAAGGATTAATGAAGCTAATATATGCTGCAAGGTTCACACGAACATATTTGTGTGTCCAGCTCCTAAATACTATGTATAAGCGATATAAGCTAGTTTTCATGCTGTAGTGACCAAAGATTCATGTGGGTGACCAATTTTTCTGGGTTAAGAATTTGCCATGAGGGGAAAAAAAAATAATTTGCTATGAGGGCAGCGCCTGTGGCTCAGTGGGTAGGGCCCCGGCCCCATGTTCCAAGAGTGGCAGGTTCGAACCCAGCCCCAGCCAGCTAAAAGGACAACAACAAAAAAAAGCCAGGCATTGTGGCAGGCACCTGTTGTCCTAGCTATTTCGGAGGCTGAGGCAAGAGAATCACTTAAGCCCAAGAGTTGGAGGTTACCGAGGGTGACAAAGTGAGACTGTGTCTCAAAAAGAAAAAAAATAATTTGCCATGAATAAGTACCCATGGGTACTCAAGGGTGGATAAGCCAACAGGCATTTCCCTTATTTGACCGAAGCCATGAAGAGATTCTCCGACATGTTCATTTCTCTAACTTTCTTCTTCCGTCATTTTCCCTGAGGATTTAGCCAGTGCCTGCTCTCCTGCCCTTCCACCCACTCCAGCCCACCTGCAATTCAGTCTATGTCCACCCAGTCAAGTGCGTGTGGGTCTTGATTTATGGGCTTCTAGGAGCCTGGTTTAAAGCCCAGTTCTGCCAGCTAGCTACATTGGACGCATTTTTATTAGCCTTTTTAAAAAAGCCCCCCCCGCCCCCAGAAAAATAACACATCTTCTATCACAGGGTTGTTCTTGTGAGGGTCACAGGAGAGCATTCTATTAAGTGTTCAGCAGAGGCACATGGGCCTAGCTCCAGACGTGAGCTGCTGCTGGTGGTGTTGGTGCCGTAACTCACATACTTACGCACGCTCACACACCAGGTTGGGGCTAGACCCTTGGGGGTTATAAACTCAAATAAGTTCTGGTCCTCAGAAGGGCACATCAGCAGGGGGATTATGCCCATATTGACAGCTATCTTGAATGCAGAGTGGAAAGTTCTGTAGAGACAGAGCAGCTTTCTGCAGGAGGAACAGTCAGTCTGGTGAGGGAGTTGGAAGGCAGGGAAGGTGGGGGACGGCACTGCTGGCCAAGGCAACAGGCAGAAAGCAGGACCTCCAGGCATCAGGGTGAAATTTGCATCCAGACATAAATGCTGACTTTTGGTTCTGGCCCAAGAGCACAGTCCCCACTGTCCCCCAGAAGAGGGGGCAAGTTCCAGACTGAGACCATCACAGGGCAGGAAGGACCAGAACCCCAGATTTGGCAGGAAATGCCAAAGTCATTAACTCTGCTGCTTCATCTCTCCCGAGGGATGCCAGGGACCTCCTGAGAGGGGGGTAAGAAGCATCCAGGGTGTGTTCCCAGGGCTTCTGGATGGCTTTAAATTACCAGATAGAGTAGACCTTGCTACTTGAGACTCATTTGAATTCTGATTTAGACCCATTTGTCGCTGTGAGATCACCACCATGGGGTCCCGGGTGATTGTATTCACCTGAGCTTGCAGGCAGAAATGATTAAATGAAGCTCCATCCCTTCCTGTCGTCCTTGTTCCTTTCCCCAGCCCCTCCCTGACAACACCCCAGAGCGCTAGCGGCAGCTAGGCGTGAGGAACAGCACCGGGCGAGGGAATTGTTCTGATCTCTGCAGGAACTTGGTGAAGGCTGCATCCGCCGTTCCCATTCCTACTTTCTCTCCAGGCATCTGCGAGCATCTCCCATGATCCATAAGTCAGATTAGACATGTCCTCCTGCTGAAGAGACCTCTGGGGGCTTCCCGGGACAATTAGGATGATAACATGGACTCCTCCCTTCCCTGGACAGTGACTCAGCCTGTTTGTGTTTCCTCTGCTTTGTGGGCGTGATCACATCACAGCCAAGCTGGCCTCTTCTGGCCCAAGGACTGGTTGGTTCCAGCTCCTTTCTGCCTTGGGAGCTTTGATTAAGTATTCCCTCTGCCTGGGACTTCTCATCCGGGATCTTCTAAAGTGACCATAGCCCAAATACCACCTCCTCAGAGAGTTCCTCCCTGCCCGCATCTGAAATGTCATCTCCTGCCTCTCTCCTACTTTTCCTTCAAAGCTCTCGTACCCCAGGTCATCTCAGATTTGACATCTAGTTATTTCCCTGATACCTTTCCCCTTGCAGAACCTAAGTTCCACCAGGGCAGGAGCTGAATCTGTTTTGTTCACCAATCAGCACCTGGTTCAATATGTGTTGCTCAGAAGGTACTCAATACTGGAGGGATGAATGAATAAATTAAAAATAGTAGTAATAATAAAAAAATAATAGCTTCCCCTCCATAAGTGCTTACACCTATGTACCAGGTCTTTCACTTATGAACTCTTTACCTGCATTTCTTATCATTTGACCCTTAGAAGAAGTTTGTAGAGATAGGTGCTGTTTCCTCCCACTTTACAGATGATGAAACTGAGGTTCAGAGAGGTCAGAAGTGACTTCTTCATGGTTACCCAACTTCCAAGGGGCAGTGTTGAGATTCACTTCAGGACTTAACTCCTGCTCTGTGCTGAGCCAAAATGGAGAGGACATGGGGCCATTCTGTCTGTACTCCTTCTCTGACTAAAGGGCACACGGTGGTAGTGCTGTTAACAGAATCACAGCTGGATCCTCAAATGGTTATCAGTGGAAACATCCATCAAAAAATATGGTCCTACCTGGCCCCAGCCAAAAACTGCAAAAAAAGAAAAAATATATATGGTCTACAAGGACCATCATCACACCCTACCCCTGTGCGATGGTGATGATGGGGCTGCGTGTCCCAAGGCACATGAAGTATCCCAAGGCAGAAGACAACTTTTCTTTTAGACTTTAGGGAGATGAACCCTTGATGAAGAAGAGCTGAGTTTGCTTTGCAAATTTCAAGCTGCAAAGCTGTTTGAGCCATTTTTATACATTCTCAAATTGGATCTTTTGTTGTTCCAAAGGCGAAGTGGGAAACCCCACTTCGGTCTTATTGGTGAGTAGGAAGGACGCTGACACGAGTGTTCAGACTGGAGTGTGAAGTGCGAATCGACTGTCCCAGCAGAGGAGGAGAGTGGTGTGTGTGTGTGTGTGTGTGTGTGTGTGTGTGCGCATATACTGCCCTGGATCTCCCTGTACTTGGCATCTTGCTTGACACTCTTGAGATGTGAAGAGACAGCCGGCCAGCTTCTCTTTGTGTCTTTCTGAGTGACTGCCACTGGCCTTCAGAGTCTGAGCTCCTGACAGATATTAAAGAACAATTCACTTATTACAGCTAAACAGAAAAGCATATGGAAAAAGCAAACTGCATTAACATCTGTTGCCTGGGCTCCATCTGCTCCCGTTGGCGTGGCTCGCCTCCAGACGTGCCAGCCTGTCAGTTTCCAGGGCCAGCCCCTCCTTCCTTCTGAGGGAGGACAGGATGTGCCCCATTGTCACCTACTTGTGCAGGACAACTGGGCACTTCTGGACATTTTGGAAATGTGGGGAATATGCATTCAAGACGTGAAGTTTGGAGGTGGTGAGCCCAGGAGCTCATGCTCTGGGTCGGCTGCTCACTAGCTGTGTGACTTTGGGCAGGTGACTTATAGTTCCTGTGCCTCAGTTTCCTTGTCTGTACTTCCCTCTCTTTCTCTTTTTTTTTTGCAGTTTTTGGCTGGGGCTGGGTTTGAACCCGCCACCTCCGGCATATGGAGCCGGTGCCCCACCCCTTTTAGCCACAGGTGCAACCCCAGTTTCCTTGTCCGTTAAATGCAGTTAGCAATAGCAATAGCCTCCTCTAAGGATCCTTGTGAGGATGAAGGGATAGAACGCACACCAAGCCCTCACAACAGTGGCCTACAGTAAAGGTGAAGTAAATATTAATTCTTGCATTCAATAAAATATTCACACACACATAGCCCAGCTTGTGTTACAATTCCCGTTTTCCATGGCTTTATACCTTGTCCTTAAAATGGCTCATTGGACTTCATATACAACCAGGTCTTCCAGCCCCTGGGAAGCTGTCATTTCCACCCTTAAATGTGTAAAACCAATTCCTCCTTCCCTGTAACTCCTTCCCTGTAACTCACCTTATAGTGACACAAGCTGGAGGCTTCTGGTGCATTGTTTAATGGTGGAGAAAGAACCGGGCCAGCTCAGGGCAACCAGGCTCGTCTGCATTTAGCTTGCAGCCTCACCCTCCCACCTGAGCTGATTTTTTGCCTCCAGCTAGCAAGACAAACCAAATGTTGTTATTTTAGTATCTGGTCACCTGTCGGAAATAATTGCTAAAAATGTTTTTTTTTACTTCTACCCCCAGTCTGGCTTGTTCCCTAAAGCAGCCATGTCTTTAGAGCGGTTAGACAGCTGTCAGCCCCCAGCTGGAGAGGGGCTTGTAGTGCTCGGATTGATTGCTACTTACTGGCCAGGGCTGGGGCTGTGGGGGGCCAGGGGAGGGTCTTCAGCAAGGTAGTTCACCTTTATGTGCCTTAGTTTCCTCATTTAGAATACCGGCCCTGTTTGCCCCCTAGAGCTGCTGAGGGTGTTGAGTGAGTTAGTCCATGCAAGGTGCTTAGGACGATTCCTGGCCTGTGTTAAGTGCTGCTCTTAGTACCGTCGCCATTACTAGGAGGTGGAAAGTGGAATCCCATGACAGCTCTGGCCATGAAGACAGCTGGATTGGGGGGTGGTTCCGGGAGTGGGAGGGTATAGTGGCCCTGGGTCTCCTCCTCCACCCCCATCCTTTTCTCACTCTAATCTCAAGTATAGCCCCTAGTCCTGTAGACTCCTGGAGCACCCACATGTTAAGGAACTAGAGGGACTGACCTATCCTGTGTTTTTCCTAGTGGCACCCAAGATGATTCTGAGAGATCCGTGGACATTAAATACCCTTGAATCATCCAGGGAGAAAATGACTGCCTTTTCACTGCTCCTACAATCTCATGGATGAGACCATGGGGAAAGTCTCAGCATACTGCTCTGTGCCTTTAACACCTAAAACCTGCCCATCTCCCTGTACCCGAGAAGCTTTCCCAGGCAACTCTCTCATCTCTCTCATCTTGCCAGGGTTGAATAGCATTGCTTCTTTTTCCTTGTGTTCAGATTTAAAGAATCAAGATGACTAATTTTTTTTTTTTTTTTTTTTTTAAACAACAGTTCCACCCGACAGTGTAGGCCAGCCTTAGCAGGTGTTTCCTTTGCTCTGGGAAGGGAAGAAGGGGTCAACCAGACTTTACAGCGGTACCCAGGGCTATGGGAGGGGCCAAGTCAGGAGTGCTCAGGTCTCGCCACCCATGAGAATCACATGGGGAGGTTTTAAAAATCTAGATTCCCGGGTGACGCCTGTGGCTCAAAGGAGTAGGGTGCTGGCCCCATATACCAAAGGTGGCGGGTTCAAACCTGGCCCCAGGCAAAAACTATAAAACAAAACAAAACAAAACAAAAAAACCCCCTAGATTCCCAGACCCCAACCCAGATCAATTGAACCAGGATCTCTAGCATGGGTACCTGGGCATCTGCATTTTAAAGGTTCCAGGTGATTCCAGTGGGCAGGTAAGATTGAGAATGAGTGAACACAGTGCTGTCAGTGTTCCCTGCATCTTATCTGAGGGAAGCAGAAATTGAGTAGAAACTAAGAAGAGAAGGGTGGGTCTACAAATGGCAAATCACAAAAGATATTTACAGCATGGTGCCATTTTGTCAAACATATAAACACAAAAGACAATCGTGTTTTATATGATGCATACATTATGAGATAAAAATATAAATGCATAGATGGGAAGGACAGAAGTGACGTCTGGGTTGAGAGGTGGGAGATGCTTTAGCCGTATTTCAAAGTCTCATTTCTTGAATGACTTGAATAAAACATGGTGAAATTGGTACATGAGGGTTATATATTTTTCTATGCTTTTTCAGTCATGTTTTGATGTATTTGGTAAATATAGATTATATTAGAAATTTCTGTATTTGATAATGCTTATATTAGAAAAATACACAGATACATTTTTAGAAAATAATAAAACAAAATCTGACCACCTCAATTCTTCAGAAGTTTCATAACTCTTTAAATGACCCTGGCCATGGGCAGCCTGTTGATTGCAGAGTGATTGGGGGAGGGGTGGTGAGAGATGGGTAGACGGAGGGACAGAGACCTGGAGGTGGAGACCCCAACATCCCTGGGGGTCTGAGGTCCTCAATGTTTAGGAAGATTGTGCTGAGCCCCTGCCTGACTTCTCCCAGGACTTACGGGGCCCTGTTGTCCAACAATTGCTGATTCAGCCACAACCTGCCTTGGCTACCAGAGAAAATTAATATAAGAAGGAGGCGGCCTGGCCTGGCTCTCATGATCTTTGGCCATCCAGCTGGAAGCCATCAACAGCCCAGAGCTGGATGAAGACAGACCTGTGGAGAAGCTGACCCCTTGGGCCATTCTCTGCCGCTGAGAGTGACATCAGGGTGGATCTGAAATTGCAGACTTGAAGATTCCCCCTGAGAAGCACCCAGCTCTTTTTCTCGGGGCTTCACTCCTATCAAAGGGCAGCTCATTTCCAGTCTGTGACTTGAAGGAGCTGTGCTGCAGGGAGGATGTGAGCTTCAACTCCAAAGTCAGGTACTACAGTTTAAATCCCTGATCTCTGATGTCTTCAGGAGGTGTCTTCCCCTCTCTGGGCCTTAACGTGTACTCCTACTGGTAACACCGTTCATGGCTATTGTTCCTGTTCCAGGCATGGTCTTAGGGTGTTTTCCCGACATTGACTTATTTAATTCTCTTCTCCATTTTGTGAGCTGGTTACAGCCAGGAAAACTGCTCAAGTTCATACAGATTTAAAATGGCACAGCTGGGTTGGAGACCCAGGTAGTATGGCTTTAGCACTCATGCTTCTGACCACTGCACCCCTCTGCCTCTTTGTAGAACTGTTACAAAGATTAAATAGGGGAAGGCACGAGAAGATGCCACCCTAGTAGGAACGAAGCAAGGTGCATTAGGGAAAGAGGGACTCTATTGTGAAAGCCCTGAATCCTGGTATCCCGTGGTCTGTGGATGCAACAAACAAAATCCTGTTCTCTTCCTAAAGCCCAAGCAAGAGGAAAAACTTCACAGTTGACCTTGGTTGCCCATTCCAAGTTTGGACACTTAACAGGACTCAGGATGGTCTTCCCTTGTACGTAGATGAGGCTGTGAAGTTAAGAGCACAGACTTTAGAATCAGACACACCTGAGGTTCATCTCAGCCTCGTCCTTGACCTTGAGTGACTTTGGGTGAGTCATGTGACCTTCTCTTGGAAACTTAGTTTACTGTTAAGTCAAATGAAGACAACTCATGTCCCCTACCTCCAAGATAAATGTGAGGTTTAACAAGAGGATCTTGCAAAGTATTGAGTGGACAGTATGCTCTCATGTGGAGCACAATTTGACTTGTGCCTTGGCCTGATGGGAGGATGTGAAGTTAACAGAGGGAACTACAGGTGATGGAGTGGATGGAAAAGCTGGGTCAGCTAGCAGAAAGTTGCCTTATCCGGGGCGACCGTCATGCCTTTGGCACTTGGCCTGTATTTAGCAGACTCCGTGGGAGTCCCAGTCTTGCTGAGTCAAACTCTTGTGTGAGAAGTCCTCACACGAATGCACCTTAAGGGAAGTTTGAGTGACCTGCCTAGGACAGTAAAGAACTTCTTGGGAGATGTGTCTTGTTTAAAGGGAAAGCAGCTGGCTTCAGACATCTCCGTGCAGCTGTCAGCTTGCTCTCTGGAAAATTCACAGAAGGAGCCATCTAGTGGTCTGAGCCACTGGGTCACTCAGAACCACACTGGGTGTATTTCTGAGGTCCTTTAAGGATAAAAGGGAGTTCATTTGTCTGCATCCAAACAAACTTGGAGGCTGGTCATACCAAAAGAGGTGCTATTGCTCAGCCCTTTGGTTGGGGGACTTCTCCAGCAGCAAACCATCCACCCCACCCTGATGGCACATGTTGCAGGGAGGAGTCTCAACTGTCTAGAACAGAACAGGAGTGGCCAGAGACAGAAGCAGAAACAGACCTTTCACCTGTTACCCTGGCAACTCGCCTGTCCATTCCTCTTAATTCTCGACTCACTGACAGAAAATGGTCCTAGCTCCTAGATAACCTCTTTGAGCCTCAGTTCCTGCATCTTTTAAATGGGTGGATAAAAATACACACCAGATTCTCAGCCCTGGAATATAGTCTCCTTGTAGAGTTGGTAGGTTGGTTGTCTGTCTCATTCTCCTAAAGTGTAAGTAAGCTCCATGACACATCATAGACACATTCCTGGTGCCTATGACAGTGGCTGGCTTGTACCCAGCACTCAGTAAACACCAGCGAATTTGTACATGAACAGTCACTGTAGAGTTCGGATGAAATGACATCCCTTTTATTGACTGCTGACTATTCTGACTATGCTTTTGCACCCGATAAGTCAACATCTCTTCTCAATTCTGTGAGGTTATTACTACTTTACATGTGACAGAAGCAAGGCTCGGAGAGGTTAACTACCTTTGCTAGGGTCACACATCAGGGAGAGCCTGATTTCAATTCCAGAAGAGGGTAACTCAAGGGTGGGCAGCCACTCCATCCGACAGTTGCCAGCTTGTTGGGGTGGCACATCATGGTCACATGGTTTCTAACGGCCTCCTTCTTGCTCAGAACAACCTTGAGAAATGGACAGTAGGCACATTCCATTTAAAGAGAGTGACCAGAGTTTCCTTTTGGGTGATTGCGGCGCACTCAAAAATTGGTAGTGATGAGGTTTTGCATCTCCAGCCTGAAGCCTGATAGAGAATGTCAGGTTTTGATGAACTGCATGGCCAAAGAGGATTCATCCCACCCCTCCTCCCAAGATGCAGAAAGCGTTTTCCAAAAGCCTGGGCAGGGGCACTGCTGTCACTTGGATTCCTATGGCCTTCTGGTGGACATGGATGTCCTCCATGCCATGCTGGGCTCACACGTAAGCAGGAAATACCAGGGGGACGTCTTCCACAGGGAGTAGGTCTGCAACACGGCAGCCTTCTTGGGGAGTTTGGCCTGTGAAAACTTGCTTGGAAGTCCCTGTCCCCGGTAGGGTGGGCCAAAGCAAATACATGTTCATAAAGGAGATTTAGGGGGTGGCAGCAGCATATTCATTTGTACCTCTGCATAGTAAAAATAATTTATTGGCAGCTGCTGGGGAAGCTCAGTTCTGAAATCACGTGGATGGCAATATTAGGAGTCTTTTCCTTTCTGTCTCCCCACTCCAAATGGCTTGGGCTTTCAGATGATATAAATTAATTGGGTTTGTGTGTGTGTATATATGCATCTATATTTATTTATTTACAGGCATCTTTCCTTATTTATGTCCCTGGCTCTGTGAGCATTTCCATTTCTTCAGAGGCTCTGCAGTAATGAGCTTACAAGTGAGCCATTCATTACCCACTTGGGGCGGGGTGTGGGGGGGAGGGGGGCTCACACACGTGAAGGATGGGTTTGAAGGCGGGATATCTTCCATCAGCGGGAGGCCCATTTGTCTCCGTAATGTTCTATCTCAGAGACCCTGGATGGGAGAATGTGGGAGGGGGACATGGACAGGGCAAGGAGGGCTTCCGGGGAGTTGGAGGCCCAGGAGCAGAGAAGGCACCGAGGGCAGTAAAACCAGGGGACAAAGCATATTGGGGTTTGGGGCTCTGGGGCATAGGGTTGGTGGGCAGTGGCACAGGACTGGGGATTAATCTCAAGTAACAGATAGTGAATCCAAACCAGTGAGGCAGGGGTTTACATGGGGACCTCTACCCCAGGCCAGAGATCAGCACGCTTAGTGGCAGCTGTCTTCTGAGGTCTTCACTGGACAGGGTGTTGCCCTCTAGGAGTCATTTTAGAAACCTGTGAGACATTCAGCCAAAGCTAGATATTATTAATAATATGAATAGCCTCTGGGAGGTTTTTATAACCACGCTGCGTGACTTGGGGCACATTATTCACCTCTCTGTGCCTCGTACTTTCAGCTATACAGTGTGGCTTCTGAGAGCACCCACCCAGTAGAAGTTCTCCAGGATTTTTAAAGATAAAACTTTAAAGGCGTAAAGTGCAAAGTGTTTGGCACAGTCCTTGGAATAGACGTTTAATAAGTGTTTGCTATGATAGTTGTTCTTCTGAAATGTGTGTTTGGCTGGTCTTCCCCCGACCACTCTTGTACATGCTGTGGCCTCACCTAGAAAGCCGTCAGTTCCTTTGTCTCATAAACGTGCTTTTCTTTCTGTCAAGATTGGAAAGCTTCTTTACCCTATCCGGACCCCAGACCACCTTAGCCTCCACTTCCTTGATGGCACTCAGTGGCTGCCACACGTCCCCACCATCCCCCTGCCCTGCCCTTTTCATCCTCTATGAAGACAATTTGTGTACATGCCCATTTGTGGTCCCTGGTGTCTGACCCCCACCAACAGTGTATCTTCATTCCCTTCCTGTGCTTTGCCCCTGCTATGCCCAGTGGGGTGTGGGCACCCAATGAAAGTTAGTAGAATGAAAAAAACAGTGATTCTCAGCCCTATCAGACTCAGCCTCTCTTAAAGGGATAAATAGATCTTTGGAAAGATTGATTTGCCTATCCTGCAAAAGAATTTATACTTACTTACTCTAATCTTACACCCACAACTCTAAAGAGACCAATTACTGGGCTAAAAAACAGTATGAAGCGGAAGCAAGATATAAAAGTAATTTATAAACAAATAACATGTATTTATTTAAATGATGGGTGCAACACTTTAGACTTGCACTTCTCAAACTTATGTGTGGACCCAACACACAGGAATGGCCTCTGGCTGGTCCAGGCTGGGCCTGAGATTCTGCATGTCTGACGTGCTCCCAGGGGTGTTATGCTGCCGGCTGGAGGACCACACTTTGGTAGCAGGGGGGCAGAAGACACATGGAGAGGTCAGCTGCTATGTGTTGAATCAGCAAGAATTCTGTAATTACAAATGCAGGTGGATAATACAAGTGTGTGTTGATGACTCACAGCCACAGTTTACATAGCCTTTGGTGATATAATTTTCTGAAATTGTGGTTAAACTTTGAATGATGTAAAATCTCTCCTTGAATGAAACAAACATTAGTTTCCTAGAAAATGCAGTCACATTAAAACTATAAGTATTCTTTGTGTTGTGTGTAAGTCTGAGGTAGGTGTGGATCACTGTCTGTGCTGTTTACCCACATGACATCTGGGGACACTCAGATGTCCTGACATAGGACAATTCTTCATTGTTTGGTGGACACGTTTCCCTGCATTGCTGGGTGTCTGGTGTCTTCCCCACCAGCTGCCAGGAACATCCCCCAATCATTGTGACAATCAGAAACCCCACCACATATCTCTAAAATACCCCATCAGAGGCAGTGCCACCTCCGTCTCAGACCCTGGAATGAAGGGATTTGCTGAGGGTTCTGAGATCCCTGAGGTGGGTCTCAAAAGGGAGAGTGTTAGGTAAAGACCCAAGTCTTTGGTTTCAAGCAGGGTCACCCCTCACAGGTGTGCCAGAGTTTAAGGATGCAGGCCAGGCTGGGTAGGGAGTTGTGATGCTCCACAGCGCAGACACCCCTCTGGAGACCAGCGACCCACTTCCTGGCCCCCAGATAATTATCACATGTGGGAACCTGCGCCCAGTATTTTCAGGTCCCTGATGTTTCCAGAGAGGGAAGAAATCTAGATTTGTAGGTGAAATCTCCAGATTTTAAAATGTGGGCTGCAGAACAAATCAGACACCTGTGTACTTAATGGAACCATTGGTTCCCAGCATGATCTTGGGTTTCAGTTAAGGGACATGCATCAGCTCACGGGCTGTCCATTTCCTGAGTGAATGTGTCCCCTGCTGTGGGTCCAGCTGGGGACCCTGATTCTCCTTTCACTTCCTGATCACCTACCAGCGCCCTCTCTCTCTCCACTCTGGGACACCCTTCCTTGCTTGCCTCCAGCACTTTCTCCAGCCACCCTCCACCCCCGTTCCTCTGGCTTCTCTCTCCTCTCCTGACAACTTTGACTAGGGAGGGACTGTTTCTGATGGGAGCAGGATTTGATCCACCAGAGTCTGCTAGCATGGGTCCCAGAGCCCTGGTTCTCAGCAGGGCTGCAGCTAGGGAGTGAGTTTACCCCAACCCCACTCCAGAGGACATTTGGTAATGGTCTGGAGACATTTTTGGTTGTAACGGGGCTTTTGCTGGCATCTAGTGGATAGAGGTCACAGATACTACTAGCAGCCCATAGTGCACAGGACAGTCCACCATAGGGAATAGTTATCCAGCTCAAATTGTGTCAACGGTGCCATGTTGAAGAACCTCACTTAGAGAGGGATCCAGAAGACTTTGATATTGAGTTAAGACTGGGTCATTCAAATTCATCTTCTCTCTGTCTCTCTTTTTCTCTCTCTCCCCGTGTTTGGGTGTGAGATAATGGAATGTTGTAATTAGAGGTGAACCATGTTGAGATGGTACTGAAGAAGAGGCCAAGCTCAGAGACATTTTTGTAACAGTTAGTTATGGGACTCCCCTTAGGAACCCTTTCTGCGGTGGGGCATTTTATTCCAAAAGAAATAGACGTGACTATTGTCATTTCTGCTCCCCTTTCCTCTGTCCTTGGCTCTGACTCTCCAGCCTTAGGTTGTCGCTGGAGTCTGACTCCTGAGCCTCAGTTCTGACCCTGCCTCTTAAACGCCTAGTGGCCTTGAGTGAGCTTGGCTCAGCCTCAGTTTCCCCATTTGAAGCAGTTGTCACGTTACCTGCAGAGGGCAAGATTTGGGGTTTGTGGGGCTCGGCTCTGCCATTGTAGCACAAAAGCCCCACGTTCCATACACATGTGAACGGGCGTGGTTGTGTTCCAGAAGGATTCTACTGACAAGGACAGGTGGTGGGGTGTTCTTGCCCACCCCCAACCTACATTTTGAGATTGTTTTGAGGAATGAATAAGCCACTCCAAGGAAAAGGCCGTGCGTGGTGCTTTTTGTGCATAAACAGCACATCCTAAACAAGAACTGAGGTTTGTTTCTCCTTTCTCCCATCGTCTTCTTGCCTTTCCTCCGTGTCCCCTTCTCTGCCTGTGCCATCATTTCTTCTCTGTGTGTCTCTGCACCACACAGCAGTCTCCTATGCTGACGCGGAAAAAGCCAGATGAGGCAGCTGAGACCTTCTGCCTCCCGCCTTCAGTCATCTGGGTGCTCTGAGCACCGGGGACTGTCACTGTCATGTCCCCCCATGGGGTTGGGAGGAGTGAGTGGTCAGGCCCAGTCTGTGAGCATGCTCCTCTGTGTCTTCCCCCAGGACCAGGCATTGCAGGCTTGAGGTCCAGGCTTCGTGGCCTTGGCAGCATCAAACATAAACCAAGCCAGACACTAGTGAATGTGCTAAGGACAGATTTAATCAGTGATGCTGATTGCAGTAGTTAAGAGAGTCCAGCATGAACTGAATTGAACTTGGATTTGTTCCGAGGTGACAGGGATTTTAAAGGGAGAAGGAAGGAGGAGAGGGGACAAGTGGGGGCTCAGGACAGCCCGGAAGGGGAGGGTTGATCCATGTGAAACTCGCCTGGGGTTGCTACGTGGCCTTCATGGAAGTTAGGGTTCTACCCTCCACAGAGACCGGAGACGGCCCCTGTTTACAGATGTCAGCCAGAACAGACACGCAGTTCTTTAGGCAGCCTTGAGTTTACAGGCAGGCTCTATAAGGGGACATAGGGTCAACATAGGTATGTGACCCAGAGCTGTTAGAAACTGTACCAGTATTTCATTCAAGTCTTTATAGGCCCAGGTTGCAGCCCAGTCAGGAAAGGTCTCGGAGGAGCCGGGCTGGTGTTTGTTCAGAGAGAGAATCTTTGGCAGCAGGTCATCCTCTCTCCTTCCTTGAAGACAGTTCACAACTCAGGGGTCCTAGTTCCTGCTGCCGCTCTTTCTAAGAGATGCTTTCTTAGATTTCTGTCTATTCTGTGTCTGTTGTGTATGCAAGGAAAATAGAAATCTAAAGGCTTGGTGTACAGCCAAAAAAAGAAAAAAAAAATACCCAGTGTGAAAGATAAACTTTTTTTTTTCTTTCTTTTCTTTTTTTTTTTATTATTAAATCATAGCTGTGTACATTAATGTGACCATGGGGCACCATACACTGGTTTTATAGACCATTTGACACATTTTCATCACACTGGTTAACATA
>CAUYPK010053920.1:0-44464 GCA_963574355.1 Loris lydekkerianus | reverse complement strand
CTTCCATTTGATCCTGCAATTCCATTACTAGGTATCTACCCAGAAGAACAAAAATCATTTTACCACGAAGACATTTGTACCAGAATGTTTACTGCAGCTTAATTCATAATTGCCAAGTCATGGAAGCAACCCAAATGCCCACCAACACATGAATGGATTAACCAAGTATAGTATATAAATACCATGGAATACTATTCGGCCATAAAAAAGATGGAGACTTTACTTCTTTTATTTTTACCCAGATGGAGTTGAAACACATCCTTCTTAGTAAAGTATCTTAAGGATGGAAAAAATAAATCCAGTGTACCAAATACTAATATGAAACCAATATATGAACAATTACAAAAAATAAAAAAACACACAAATATAGTCTAGCAAAGGGGCAGGGTAAAGAGGGAGAAGGGGAAGGGAGAAGGGTGATTGGTGAGATGTGGGATGGTATTTGGTGGGATCTCACCTAATGTGCAGAATGTGAGGGTGTTCAGCATGCCCCCTGGGTGATGGGCTTTTCTACAACTTGAACGTTACCTTGGAACTGAAAACAATGTAACCTAAAAATTTGTACCTTCATATTAATTTGAAATTTAAAAAAGAAAGAGCATCATACTAATAGTGGGAGACTTCAACATTCTACTCACAAAATTAGACAGATCACTGATTTTTCTAATCAACAAAGAAGCTCTGGACTTAAATGAGACACTAGAACAAATGGACTTAACAAACATTTATAAAATATTCTACCTTAAAATTGAAGACTATACATTCTTCTCAACAGCACATAGAACATTTTCCACTAAATCATATATTAGGCCACAAAAAAAACTCAATAATTTGTAAAAATTGAATCATACCATGTATCTTCTCATACTATAGATAAAATTAGATATCAATTCCAAGAAGAACTCTCAAAACTATACAAATTTATGGAAATTAAAGAACTGTGCTGAATGATCCTTGGGCAAGGACAAAATAAAGATGGAAATTTTTTAAAATGTTTCAAATTGAAAGACAATGGTGACACAACTACCAAAATCCCCAGGAAACAGAAAAAGCAGTGTTAAGAAGGAAGTTTATAGCACTAAATTCCTTCATCAAAAAGACAAAAAGATTAAAAATTAACAACAAAATAATGTCACACTTCAAGGAACAAGAAAAATAAGAATAAATCAACCCAAAGCTATCAGAAGAAAAGAAATAACAAAGATCAGGACAGAACTAAAGGAAATTGAGATCAATTAAAAAATACAAAAGATCAAGAAAAAGAAAAGTTATTTCTAGCTAGGTTAACCAAGAATAAAAGACAGAGGATTCAAATAAGCTCAATCAGAAATGAAAAAGGAGACATTAAACTGGTACCACAGAAAACAAAATATCTGAGATTACTATGAAAACTTCTATGCACACAAGCTAGAAAATGTAGAAACTTCTGAAAACACATGACCTCCCAACCCTGAATCAGGAAGAAATAGAAATCCTGAACTGATCAGTAATAAGCATCAGGATTGAAACAGTAATTTAAAATCTCCCAACAACAACAATAAAGCCCTGGCCCACGCAGAATTATAACCAAATTCTACTAGACCTACAAAGAACCTATCCTGTTGAAACTATTCCATTACATTGAGAAGGAGGGAAGCCTCCCTAACTCGTTCTATGAAAGCAGTATCACCCTGATACCAAAGCCAGGAAAGGATACAACCAAAGAAGAAAACTACAGACCAATATTCCTCATGAACATAGATGTAACCATCCTCAGCAAAACACTAGCAAACTGAATCCAATAGCACATCAAAAAGATAATTCACCACTATTAAGTGAGTTTCATCCCATAAATGCAAAGATTTGCCATATGCAAATCAATAAATATAAATCATCACATAGACAGAATTAAAAACAAAACCCATATAATCATCTCAGTAGTTGTAGAAAAACCAATCAATAAAATCCAGCATCCCTTCAAGATGAAAAACCCTCAACAAAGTAGGCATACTTTTATTATCTCAAAATAATAAAAGCCATATATGACAAACCCACAGCCAATATGACACTTGAGGCTAAGTTGAAAGCTTTTGCCTAACAACTAGGACAAGACAAAGATACCCACTGTGACCACTTCTATTCAACCCAGTACTGGCGGTCCTAGCCAGAGCAATCAAATAAGACAAAGAAATACAGGGCATCCAAGTTGGACGAGAAGAGGTCAGACTATTCCTTTTGCCAATGATATGATTTTATATGTAGAAAACTTAAGCAGGGCTCCTCAAACTAAGGCCCACGGGCCACATGCAGCGGTGTGATTATATTTGTTCCTGTTTTGTTTTTTTTACTTCAAAATAAGATATGTGCAGTGTGCATAGGAATTTGTTCATAGTTTTTTGGGTTTTTTTTTTTAACTATAGTCCGGCCCTCCAACGGTCTGAGGGACAGTGAACTGGCCCCCTGTTTAAAAAGTTTGAGGACCCCTGCAAAGTTTCCTCCAAAGGGCTCCTAGAATTGATAAATAAATCAAGTAAAGTCTCAGATTATAAACAAATTAGTAGCATATCTATACACTAAAGACAGTCCACCTGAAAATCATATTGATAACTCAATACCATTTATAATAGCTGCAAAAATGAAATAAAATACCTAAATAAAATACTTAACCAAGAAGGAGAAAGAGCTCTATAAGGAGAACTGCAAAACCCTGATTAAAAAAATCATAGATAACACAAACAAATAGAAAAAAATCCCTTGTTCATGGACTGGAAGAATCAATGGTGTTAAAATGTCTGTACTGGCCCAAGTGATTTACAGATTCAATGTAATCCCCTTAAATTGCCAACATCATTTTTCACAAAAGTAGAGAAACAATCTTGAGTTTAATATGGAATCAAAAAGAGCCTGAATAGCCCAAGCAACCCTAATCAAAAAGAACAAATCTGGAGGCATCACATTACCCAACTTCAACTTATACTACAAGTCTACATATAATAATTAAAATAGCACAGTACTAGAATTAAAGTACACACATATATCAGTGGAACAGAATAGAGAGCCAAGAAACAAAACCAACTACAACCAACTGATTATTAACAAAGTGGACAAAAATACACACTAGGGAAAGGATACAGTATTCAATAAAAGGTTCTGGGAAAATTGGATAGCCAAATGCAAAAGAATGAGACTGGATCACTATCTCTCACTATACACAAAAATTAACTGTAGGGTGGTGCCTGTGGGTCAGTAAGGCACTGGCCCATATACCGAGGGTGGCGGGTTTGAACCCAGCCCTGGCCAAACTGCAACAAAGAAATAGCAAGGCATTGTGGCAGGTGCCTGTAGTCCCAGCTACTTGGGAGGCTGAGGGAAGAGAATCGCCTAGGTTCAGGAGTTGGAGGTCGCTGTGAGCTGTGATGCCATGGCACTCTACCGAGGGCAATAAAGTGAGACTGTCTCTACAAAAAAAAAAAAAATTAACTGTAGGTGGATTAATGACTTAAAGGCCTGAAACTATACAAATTCTAGAAGAAAACAGGAAAAACTCTTCTGGACATTGGCCTCAGCAAAGAATTTATGACTAAAACCTCAAAAGTAAATAGACCAACAACAAAAATAAGTAAAGGTGACCTAATTAAACTAAAAAGTTTCTGCACAACAAAGGAAATAATCAACAGAGTAAATAGGTAATCTGTAGATGGGAGAAAATATTCACAAACTATATATCCAATAAAGAACTAACGTCCAGGATCTACAAGGAACTCTATCTAACAAATCAGCAGGGGAAAAAAATAATAATAAAATAACTTCATTAACAAGTGGGCAAAAGACATGAACTGAGTTTTTTCAAAAGAAGATATAAATATGGACAACAAATATGAAAGAATGATCAACATTGGCTCAGTGCCTGTAGCACAGTGGCGGGGGCACCAGCCACATACACAGGAGCTGACGGATTCGAATCCAGCCCAGGTCTGCCAAACAACAATGACAACTACAAACAATAAAAAAAAGCCCCGATTTCACCACTATACAATTAATTTATGTAACAAAAGACATTTGTACCCCCTAAATTCACTGAAATAAATTTTACAAAAAAAGAAAGAATAAAAATCGACATTACTTCAAAAAAAATGACAGGGAGAAATCATGTTTGTGTGAAGACATGAATTGAGTTTAGGACATTTAAGTCTGCAGTTTGGGGCATGGGGTTCCTCTGACTGACAGCTATTGAATACATGGCTCTGAGATGGGGGGGCAACATCTGGCCTGTAGGTGGGAATGGGTGAGTCACAAGTACCCAGGAAAACGATGGAGGAAATGATGAAGAGGGTAAGGGCATGCTAGAGAATAATCCCTCTCCTCCTCCAGGCAGGACCCTTTGTTACCAGTCCCTTCATGCCCACATGCCCTCATCAACACCCCATTTCTGCTCATGATGTTCCTCCAGGCTACAGGGCCTGAGGGGACATCTTCTCATTCTGTACACCCCTGGGATTCTGCTGACTGGCTAAGTCAGAGTCTGGGAGCTCCAGAGAGTTCCCCAGGGAGGAATGAGATGGATTTAACAGCATTCAAGGAACCAAGACCTGGAGCAAACTGGTCTTACTACTCTCAGTCTGTGTTAAGTCCTGGTGAGTAACAAAGTTAGTGCTTGGCTAGGCAGGAGGCTGGGCAGAGGCTCTCACCTTGAGTGTGGTAGGTGCAGAGGGAGGCATAGGGACTGAAGGCTCCCCATAATGTTTTCACACCTATAAATTCTCCTAGAAATTATATACAGCAAGCTACTTCACACAGTAGCTTAAACTGGAAAATGCTTTTTGTGGCTCTCTAGGTGGAGAGGAGGAATCCTTGCTTTTTCCCTCTCTCTCTCTCCCCACATCCAATCCTATCAGGCTTGCATTGTAAAGTTTTCATCTAGATGGTTCTTGAATTCTCTGAGTCTTGGGCCTCTCTGAGTTCTTGGGTCTCTGATCCTATAATCCCAGTGGGGACCAGGGAAGAATAAGGACAACCAAATTTCCTGTTTCCTATCATTGAGGTTGTCCAATACCAAGTATTTGTCAAGACCCTGCCTTCCTTTTGGCTCTCTATACTTGCCTGTGAGAGCCCCAGCCCCATACTAAGGTATATGGCTTAGCCTTGGGTGCAGGGTCTTTGCTTCTATTACCCTCCTCTTTTTCCCCCCTGTGACAGCCTCAGAAGGCCCATGGGAAGTGTTGGCCATATGCAGGGCACAACTCTGAAGTCTGGAAGTTTGGGTGGTCCAGAATGGAGTTTTCAGTCAGCTCTTGAAGTGGAGCAAAAAAGCAAATAAAGAAGGGCTCTGTCGGTATTGGACAGATGAGCAATACTAAGAAAGAACAAAGATATTGCTCACCTTCCATTTTATTTTGTTCCTCATATCATGAGAAAATAGCTTGAAACTAGAAAAAGCAGAATAAAGATGTCTGAAAGAACTAAAGCCCATGCCCTGTCATGGTCCGAGATCATAAGAGAGCATCTGATGATGTCAGTAAAATTCAAATCCCCTGCTTACACAAAGTACTTACACTTCCTGAACAAATCTAACCATGTGTTTGGGATTTCCTTCCAGTGTATCCGTGAGAAATCTTTGGAAAAATATGAATATTGAGGATATGCAAGGGAAAGAGGCTAACGTCAATTATAGATTATTAAATTTAGAGTTGATCCTTGTCAAACATGTAAAATAGATTTTGTACAAGTAGTAAGAAAAGGAAAAAAGGTTATCTCTAAACATCTGCATATCAGTTCTATTTTATACACTTGCTAAAACTGGAAGAACCTAATATACTTGAACTGAGTAAATCATTTGCCAGGCTTGCCTTTCCTCAATAAATCTTTCCCTCATTCCTCCAGATCTACACCAGGCACAGTCACATCTCCATCCACCATCTTTCTGAATCTGTTTGTACAAAACTGTTCTATAGCTCTCCTTACATTGGAAGAGCAAAAACTCCAAAGGGGACACTGGAAAAGCAAGGTTTTTATTCCCCAGTCATATGTGATCTGTGTTGTTCCTTGGATGAAATTGCAAAATGTTTCTATTATGACCTTGTTAATTCCTAAATAATCTTAAAGAATCTTTGGATCACTTTTAATTTCATAAACAATCTAATAGAAGTCATCCAAATAGCCACTCCCACTTAATGATAAAAGCCCTAAACTTTGAATTAAATGTTGCCTCACCACCATACCACCATCAGGCTGGGAAATAAGAGCTAGTGAGCTCTGTCCCTAAACTTTTCCCCATTGAATTCTTTCCTCTTCCTAGTTTTCAACCTGCACCTTTTCACCTCCTAATCAGAAAAAGAGAAAATAGATGAAGAGTAGAAATGGCCTTAATTCACCTGGCATTGGTCCATCCTGGGTTTGCTGTAGGTTAAAACAGAGTTTTTTGGAATACATTTCTTGAGTATACTGCCACACACTTTATTTTGACCATTGCTTGTCATACTAGCCTGCTCAGTAGAATGCAGACTCACTCTGGGAACAAAAATGTTACCCACTGTTGTACTCCATGCATCCAATATATGCCCTAGCACAAAGTAGGTGCTCATTAAAAATGTGAAGAAAGAAATAAAGGAATAATCTGTAAATTTATAGAAACAAGGAAGCAAAATGGACAAATGAGCCTATGGAATGATGTTATTTCTCGAAAAATCTCATGTGATTTAAAAATAACATTTCTTCTCTCTCTAGGAATATCAGAGGCTCATGGAGGTCAAAGTCCCCAGGGTAGCCTGGTGAGGCTGGGTGTCTCCAGGACTGGGTACAGACACCAGATTTCCTTCTCCTACACACTCCCCAGAGCCATCCTGCACTCCTAGGGAAGATGTTGGTGTGGAGCAATGGAAGCTCCAATACATCCTACACCAGCTTCTTCCTGGTGGGCTTCCCAGGGCTGCGAGAGTCCCGCGCCTTCCTGGTGCTGCCCTTCCTCAGCCTCTACCTGGTGATCATCTCTGCCAATGCCCTGGTCATCCACACAGTGGTGGCCCAGCGCAGCCTGCACCAGCCCATGTACCTGCTCATTGCCCTGCTCCTGGCTGTCAACCTCTGTGCTGCCTCCACCGTGGTGCCTGCCATGCTCTTCAGCTTCTCCCCACACTTCAATCGCATCTCCCTGGCTCGCTGCCTGGTCCAGATGTTCTGCATCTACTTCCTCATTGTCTTTGACTGCAACATCCTCTTGGTCATGGCCCTGGACCGCTATATTGCCATCTGTTACCCTCTCCGCTACTCAGAGATAATGACAGGCGAGCTGCTGGCTGGCCTGCTGGGGGTGGCAGCTGCCAGGAGCACATGTATTGTTGCTCCAGTAGTGTTTCTGGCCTCCCGGGTTCGCTTCTGCCGCTCAGATGTGATCCACCACTTTGCCTGTGAGCACATGGCCCTGATGAAGCTTTCCTGTGGGGACATTTCCCTGAACAAGACTGTGGGGCTCACTGTCCGCATCTTCAACAGAGTCCTAGACATGCTCCTACTAGGAGCCTCCTACTCCCGTATCATCCACGCCGCCTTCAGGATTTCCTCAGGTGGAGCACGTTCCAAGGCCCTGAACACCTGTGGCTCCCACCTCCTGGTTATCTTCACTGTCTACTCCTCAACAATGTCCTCATCCATCGTCTACCGTGTGGCCCGCACTGCCTCCCAGGATGTGCACAACCTGCTCAGTGCCTTCTACCTGCTGCTCCCATGTCTGGTCAACCCCATCATCTATGGCGCCAGAACCAAGGAGATCAGGCAGCACCTGGCAACTGTGTTCCAAAAAACACAGCTGTAGGTCCCCACAGAGAAGCCCAAGTCTCTGTCCTCACATAGGGAGTTACTCATCTGATTTCTGGGAGTATGTGGCTGATCCAGTGAAGGGAGGATAATATTGTGAGTCATCCTTGCTGCATTTTGGCTTAGCTATTTGCACTTACCTTTGAGATTCTTAAACATGTATTCATTTTCTGAAAAATAGCTACTCATTCAGAGTTTGTAGTAATCAGCTACAAAACAAGCTTGTCTCTGGCTTGTAAGTTTTCTCCCCTTCCTTCTGCATATGAGTCTCATTCATTCGCTCATTCGTTTATTCATCAGATGTTTATTATACACACATTATGTCCATTAGGTATCATACATACATTATGTAACTTTATGATTGCAGAGAAAGAAAAAACTCAGCCTCTTCCCTGAGGGAGGTTCCAATCTAGCATGCTGTAAAGAGATGTAATATTTATTTATAGTACTAGATTCTGTGGGAACATAGAGGAGAGGACACTCATAAAACTAAGAACACTGCAAAGAGAAGGTGAATTTAAGTTGGATTTGAAGACTATTTACTAAAGTGTTCTCTGGGGAGGAAGGAGAAGAGGAAAACAAAATTCATTCTGGGCAAAAGGAACAGCACAAAGGCAGAGGACAGACAAACTCAGCAGGAAGGAAGTGCACTGGTTGTCTCATGTTTCCCTAGCACAGAGAGAATAGGAGGCATGGAAGAAATAAGGCTGGATGGATAATGAAAGGTGTAAACAATGGCACCCAAAGGCCAGGCTGCAGAAGAGATCTTGAGGCCAGGTTAATTGAAAGGGGGAGTGACCTGCCTGAGCAGTGCAAAGATGTTGCTTGCAGACCAGAGGGCAGTTAGAGGCCCCTTTCATATGGCCCGCGGGTGAGTGGGCACATTCTACAGGCTGTTTGTCAGGTTAGGGTCTTTTGGCATGAACTTCTGTGGGTGGGGCTAGCAGATCCTTTGTGTCTGCCTCTTAGGAGGAGAGTAAGAGGAGGAGTGTGGCTACACTAGGCACCCCTTAACAGGTTAAGCAGAAGCCAGATGATGAAAGGCATTATATGTTGTAATAATCAATTTGAGTTGTTAGTCCAGACAGCATGTAACCATTCAAAAGTCTAAATCAGGGACCTAGCCAGATCATATTTGTGTTCCAGAATGATCACTACAGAGTATGGATTAGAAGGAGACAGGCCTGTAAGCCAAAAGATGGAACAGGAAAATATTACACTGATCCAGATGAGCCACTGCGGTAGCCTGAACCTGACTAGTGACAGCAGGCATGAAGGGAGGTGGACAGATACAACAGAAATCAGAAGGTTGAGCTTGTATGTAAGGGCCAGAAAGGCAGAAGAAAGTGAGCAGAGAATGGCTGCACCAAAGCTAGGGGAGGGGACTATGTGAAGAAGGTTGGAGGGGTCATCAATGCTAAATCCTCTGAGGGTCCTTTGACATAGTAATGAACAGGTTTAGTGAGGACAGTTCCTTTCTTCAGGCCCTGGGGATACAATGACAAGCATGAGATGGTGTTCACCTTCATGGGATTTAAAGTATAAAGATCCATAGGCATTAGCCAACCAATTTCAATGCAGTAGAATGGTAGGGACTGGAATAAAACCACCATGATTCTGGGAAGAACATAGGAGCAGATGAAAGGGAAGGTAGAGAAGAGGATATTGGCAAACTATGCAGAGTAGAAAAAATGTGGGGCTTGGAGGGGAGAGATCTGAATTTTATTTTTGGTTCAGCCACTCACAGATGTCACACCATGAAGCAAGCTTGGAATTCTCCTGAACATTAGTTTTCTCATCTGCAAAATGATCCATAATAATATTACCTGCCTTGTAGGGAAATGCGAAGCCAGTTAAGAGGAAAGCTAAGGGATGATCCATTAAGTGAGGTTCCTGATGAGAATTAGAGGAAAGCTGAATCTTGAGAGAAGGAAGACCCTCCTTTTCTGACATACAGTTGATTCTTGAGAAATGTGGAGTTAACTGACCCTCCATGCAGTAGAAAATGCACATACGTGTATACTTGGTCTCCCCACCAAACTAAACTACTAATAGCCCCCTGTGACCAGAAGCCTTACTGATAAACATAGATGGTTCATTAACACATACTTTGTACGTTATATCAATTATATACTGTATTCTTACAATAAAGTAAGATACAGAAAAGAAAAAAACTATTAATAAAATCATAAGGAAGAGAAACCAAATTATTCATGAAGGGGGGGAGTGGATCATCATAAAGGTCTCCATCTTCACAGTCTTCATGTTGAATAGGCTGAGGAAGAAGAGGGGTTGGTCTTGCTGCCTCAGGGGTGGCAGAGGTGGAAGAAAATCCATGTGTAAGTGAACTCATGCTGTTCAAAACCATGTTGTTCAAGGGTCAACAGCAGAAAGAAAGGAGTTCAGAGGGATGCAGAGCTTCACACTTGTGTTTTTTCTCCAGAGACCCTCAGCAGTCAAAGAATAGCTTTCATCTAGTTGTCAGAATCAGAGAAACAAGCGTACTGGAGGGAAAGTGACTGTGCTGCCCAATACCCAAGTGTGAGGAGGGCAGAGAAGACAGGAGGACTCTGAACAACTAAGGAAAGATTAAAGGCCTAGAAGTCATCAAGATGTATAAAAGCAGGGAAAGTAGGGGGAAAGAATAAGATGGCTGGAAAAAAAATACTAAAATACAAGAGTTCAGAGATGATGTTTCTGCATGATGATCCAGGGTATGACCATAATATTTGTGGCCAGGATTACATGGAAAATATGTCAGTCACCTGTGGTGAAGGAGGCAAATAACAAGCAAGCATGCTGACTGGATCATTGACATGAATGAATTTTACTGTAGTTCCAGAGAGTGTCATGAGTTGGGCAGAGAAGACAGACCGAGTCAAGGTCCTCTGTGCAAACAGATAAAGAACCTTGAAGCTGTTAGATTACAGTGATGAGGAAAGAAGGGGACATAACATTGGGAAAAGAGCAATTTTAGGCAACACTTGGGAGCTTGTGAAAATGCCACTGTACTCTAGCCTAAGCAACAGAGTGAGCCCCTGTCTCAAAGAGAGAGAGAGAAGACAAAGAAAAGAAAAGGAAAAGAAAGAAAAAAGAGATAATACATAAATAAAATTATAAGTGAAAAAGGAAACATTAAAATATATGCTATGGAAATAAAAAGGATTATAAGAGACTATTATGAACAATCATACAACCTGGAAAAAATAGTTCAAGACTAGCCTGAGCAACATAGCAAGACCCCATCTTTCCAAAAAATAATTAGGTAGGAGAGGTGGCATGTGCCTATAGTCCCAGCTAACAAACATGTACAAGAATATTTATAGTTGGCTGGGCATCATGGTTGGTACCTGTAGTCTCAGCTACTGGGGAGGCTGAGGCAAGAAGATTGAGGTTGCTGTGATCTAGGCTAAGGCCATGGCACTTTAGACCAGGCAACAGAGTGAGACTCTGTCTCAAAAAGAAGAAAGAAACAATACAGTGTCATTGTCCCTAATTGTGAAAAACTAGCAATACCATAAACGTTTTAATTTAATAGAATATGTAAATAGATTATAAGTCATTCATACATTGGAATCCTATTGACCATAAAATAGCCAGGCATGGTGGCTCACACCTGTAATCCTAGCACTCTGGGAGGTTGAAAAGGGAGGATTGCTTGAGCTCAGGAATTTGAAATCAGCCTGAGCAAGAGCACAATCCCATCTCTACTTAAAATAGAAAAATTAGCCGGGCATTGTGTTGGCTACCTGTAGTCCCAGCTACTTGAGAGACAGAGGCAAGGAGGAAGGCTTGAGCCTAGAAGTTTGAGGCTGCTGCAAGCTAGGCTGATGCCATGGCCCTCTAGCCCAGGCAACAGAGTGAGCCTGTCTCAAAAATAAAAAGCAAAAAATAACATAAACTACAGTTACATACAACAACATAAATGAATTTTGCAAACATAATATTGATTTTTATCATGTTTTTCTAAATCTCTTCAAGATAGAATAGACTGTTTCAAAGCTCCAAAATAGGCTAGGCACTGTGGCTCGTGCCTGTAATCCCAGCACTCTAGGAGGCTGAGGCAGGTGGATTGCTTAAGCTCAGAAGTTCAAGACCAGCCTGAACAAGAGCCAGACCCCATCTCTAAAAATAGAAAAATTAGCCAGGCATTGTGGCAGATGCCTGTAGTCCCAGCTCCTCAGGAGGCTGAGGCAAGAGGATCACTTGAGCCCAAGAGTTTGAGGTTGCAGTGAGCTATAACACCATGGCACTCTACCCAGGGCAACCAAGTCTCAAAAAACAATAAATAAATAAAAGCCCCCAAATTACAAGATTTTGTGGGTTTATAATTAATGTAGAAATAAAACATATGGCAATGATAAGAAGAAAATTGATGGGGAGAAATGAAAGTTTTTGTAAGGATCTCATATTATTTGTGAAGTGGTGCAACATTACTGGAAGATAGGCTTTGATAAATTAAAGGTGTGTACTATAAACCCTAAGGCGACCACTAAAATACACAACAAAGGAAATGCTAATAAACCAACAAAGGAGATAAAATAGAACCAGTTTTTTAAAAATCCAAAGGATACAGAAAAAGACAGGAAAAGGAGCTTTTTCAGACCTGCTCTTTCCAAATTCCAGAGGACAAATTGGTGATGGCTCCCTGGAGGAGCACCTCACCAACCTTGGCATGCAGGTACATGTGTAGGCACAATACACACACACACACACACACACACACAGCTCCTAAATTGGGTCCCTGTCACCCCTGGGCTCTCCTAATGCTACCCAAATTGTCCTTTCCTGACTTTGGATAAACCCTAAGTGTCCATGTAATACCCAAATTGCAAGAGCGCCTTCCAGCTGAGCCCCAAGTCATCCAGTCGGCAATATCAGTTTATGCCTGTTTGTGCCCCTGGAATGGAGCTTGACCTAACACCTGATTTGCTCTCTCTCTCTGAACCTCTAAGGGCTTATCTGTAAAATGAGAGAAATCCCTTCGCAGAGGTGACTGCTTTGTGAGAACGATCAAGAGCCACAGAGATGAGAATGTTAGCACACTGTCACCTCGCCCCAACCCTCTCCCCAGTGTCCTAAGGGACAGATGAGTTCTTCTGGATTTTTCCTTCTTTCCTTGGGTCTGGAGAAATGACTCCCCTTTGGGAATCTCCTTAGGCTCCAGGCACAGGTCTAATTATCCATCCTTCTCCCTCAGCTTGATAGATCAGAGCTTTGGAGCGGGCACTGGCCTCTGGCTTTACCTCTTCAGAGGAAAACCAAAGCCACTGCAGGCTGCAACCCAATCAGAGACTATTCCAGGCTGCCACAGTGAGGAGACAAGAGATTTACAGGGGATTTGGAAGCAGGTAAACCTGAGATTCAAACTGAATTCCTCCTTTCACCATTGACAAACCTTAGTTCATATCCTAGCCCTATCATTTAATTAATACCTGTCACACTTTAAGAACTTTAGTTAATCCTAGCACTCTGGAAGGCCGATGTGGGTGAATTGCTTGAGCTCATGGGTTTGAGACCAGCCTGAGCAAAAAACACAGGAGACACTGTTTCTACTAAAAATAGAAAACCTGAGGCAAGAGAATCATTTGAGCCCAAGAGTTGGAGGTTACTGTGAGCAATGATGCTACAGCACTCTAACCAGGGCGGCAGCTTGAGACTCTGTCTCAAAAAAAAAAAAGAACCTTAGTTAACGTCTCTAAATCCCAGTGCCCCCTTCTGTAAACTGGGTGGGCCTCATTTCCATGGATTCAACCAACTACAGAACAAAAATATTAGGAAAAATAAAACAAAAATACTATAAAAAATGATACAAATTTCAAAGTACAGTATAACAACTACTTACATAACATTTACATTGCATTACATATATTAAACAAACTAGAGATGATTTAAAGTATACAGGAGGATGTATGTAGGTTTACGCAAAGTCTATGCCTTTTTATTCATAATGCACATTCATAATGCACATGATGCACATGATGATGTTTCAATGCATACAATGTGTAGTAATCAGATCGGGGTAATTAGCATCTCAAACTTTCATCACTTCTTTGTGCTGAGAACATTCACTATCCTTCTTCTAGCTAGTTGAAACTACATACAAGTGCTGTCCAGAAAATATCCAGCCAGCATTAATACTATTTTTCATATTTCGTTCCCCCTGCAATGTTACAGAACTCAAGAACTTAATCTTCCTATCTGGTTGTAATTTTGTGTCTTTTTAACAAATCTAACCCTTTCCTTCCCTTCCCCTGACTTTCTTAGCCTCTAGTATCTTCTCTTCTACTTTTTACTTTATGAGATCAACTTTTCTTTCCCTTCTGAATATGAATGAGAGCACGCAGTGTTTAGCTTTCTGTTCCTGGCTTATTTCGCTTATATAGGTATTGTCCTCCAGTTCCACCCTAGTTGCCATGAATGACAATGACAGGACTTTGTTGGTTTTTTTTTTTTTTTTTTTTTTTTTGAGACAGTGTCTCACTATGTCACCCTGGGTAGAGTGCCAAGGAATGAAAGCTAACAGCAACCACAGTGATTCTATTGCCTCTGCTTCCCAAGTAGCTGGGACTACAGGCACCTGCCACAATGCCTAGCTAGGTTTTGATTATAGTTGTCATTGTTGTTTAGCTGGCCTGAGCCAGGTTCGAACCTGCCAGCTCCGGTGTATGTGGCTGGCACCCTAGCTGCTGAGCTACAGGATTTTGTTCCATTAATGGCTGAACAGTATTCATTGTTTATATATACAACCTTTTCTTTGTCCATTCATCTGTTAGACAATTGGGTTGATACCATATACTGGCTCTTGTGAAAAGTGCTACAATAAACATGGAAGTGAAGATGTCTTGTTGATATAGTGATTTCCTTTCCTTTGGATAATGACCAAGTAAGTACGATTCCTGGATAATGTGGTAGTTTTTGAGGAAACTCCATACTGGTCTCCATAGTGGCTGTACCTATTTACATTCCACCAACAATGTGTAAGAGTCTCCTTTTCTCGGCATCCTTGCTAGCATTTGTTATTTTTTGTCTTTTTGATAATAGTCATCCTAACTAGGGAGACATAATAGTTCATTGTGGTTTTAATTTGTATTTCCTAATGATTAGTGACTGTGCATTTTTTATACATTTTTTGGCTATTTGTATGTCTTCTTTTGATAAATGTCTGTGCAGATCATTTGACTATTTTTTAATCAGATCATCTGAGATGTCTCAGTTCCTTGTACATTCCGAATATTAATCTCCTGGCAGATGAATAGCTTGCAAATATTTTCCCATTCTGTGAGTTGTCTGTTTTTTCACTCTACAGATTGTTTCCTTTGCTGTGCAGAAGCTTTTTTAGTTTGATATAAACCCATTTGTTTATTTTTGCTTTTGTTGCCTGTGTTTTTGATGTCTTATTCATAAAATCTTTTTCCAGATTAATGTACCTGTAGCACATCCCCTATGTTTTCTTTCAGTAGTTTTATAATTTAGGGTGTTACTTTTAGGTCTGCAATCCATCTTGAATTGATTAAGAGGTAGCGGTCTAGTTTCATTCTTCTGTATCCATATCTAGTTTTCCCAGTTTTTTATAAGGGAATTGAGCATCTGCAGATTTTGTTATTCATGGAGGATTCTGGAATCAATCCTCAACAATACCAAGGGACAACCGTATTTCTCTCTTAGGATTGCTATGAATACTGAAGAGATACTACATGGAAAACACTTGGAACCACGTCTGGCATGTACTAAGTACTTAATCTAAGCTAACTCAATATTGCTGCTAAGATTAAGAATATCTGAAGCCTGTCCAATGCTGACTCATTTGTGGGGTAAAAAAGATGTACAGGGAAAAGTCCTAGAAAACCTAAATTTGAGGCCTAGCTCTTCTTCCTGGGTGAGACCAAGCAAATCTCTTGAAATCTCTGAGCTTTGTTCAGTTAGGTTTTTATTCGTTCATTCAATCTTAAAGGGCTGTTCTAAATTCAAATTAGAATGCTTAACAGAATTAAACATTGTGCATTCATTGATTACTTCAACACAACACAACACATAGTAGGCTCTGTGTGGGGAGTGAGATGGACGTGAATAAGACATGGTCTCCCTACCAGCAACACCATTAGTCTGGTGAGATAGATAAGCAAGCCAGTGGTTATAGCATGATAAAGACATGCCAGGGCCTTGGCTCTAAAGGTAAGGAGAAAGATTAGCATCAAGAGGGCTATATCAGTGGCGCCTGTGGCTCAGTGGGTGGGGTGCTGGCCCCATATACTGAGGGTGGTGGGTTCAGGCCCAGCCCCAGCCAAACTGCAACAACAAAAAAATAGCTGAACATTGTGGTGGGCACCTGTAGTCCCAGCTATGGGAGGCTGAGGCAGGAGACTCGCTTGAGCCCAGGAGTTGGGGGTTGCTGTGAGCTTTGATGTCACAGCACTCTACCCAGGGCAACAGCTTGAGGCTCTGTCTCTAAAAAAAAAAAAAAAGAGGGCCATATAATGAAGTTAAGAAAGACTTAAGCTTTTTTATAAGCTGAAGGGAAAGAAGAAAGAAGTGGAAAATATCCTGAGAACAGAAAAGAGAAGAAATATCTGTTGAGTGAACTGAAGGAAAAGAGAAAGATGAACACACTAGCTGAACAATTTGTGGGGATGGGGATACGTATGGAGGGAGCTCCTGTCTATAGCTTTAACTTTTAATGGAGGAACTATGCCTCCTTCTCTAGAAACCACATGATGTCTGTCATCATCTTTTCAGCTTTCCCATCTTTCTGTCTTCTGCTGCTCAGAACATTAAACCTTATAGGATAATTTTGCCGTATTGGTCTTTCACTTCTATAGTCTGTAAATTCCTTTACCTTGAAGTCTCCAGAACAACCAAACCTTCCTTCCCCCTCCCAGTTTTAGCACTCCATTTGTCCTCACCCATCTCTCTCCCCTCTTCTCAGTCTCCTTCACTGACATCTGTTATTCTGTCTGCCCCTTAGGATCATATCTCATGTCCTCTACAAAATTATGATCCCTGCTTTGTCACCTCCAGCCTTAATCTTTCATCTGAACTCTTTGACATTACATCTATTTGTTGGCTAGACATCTCCTAACTTATGAGTCCTCAAAATATCTGAATCAATTCATTAATTTTATCTTCCAGCACCCCAACACTGTTCCTCCTTTCTCAGGTTTTAGAAGCTCCAATGTAGCTGTCATAGTTTTAAAAAAGAAAAATACCTTGAAATTATTGTTGATTTGATTCCTCCCTTTCTCTCTACTTTTCACCTGGCTCTTCTTTTTTTTTCTTCTTTTTTTTTTTTTTTTTTTTTTTTCAATGGTATTTCACTGAGCTTAACAGCCTGCTACAAACTCCTGGGCTCAAACAATCCTCCAGCCTCAGCCTCTCAAGAAGCAGGGACAGGCATGCACCATTATGCCCAGATTCAAATGGTCTGATTGATCTGTCTCTAGATGCATCCTTTCATCTCTCAAGATCTACACTGTCCGGTTAACCGATCTTTTCATCTCTCACCATCTTTTTCATCCCATCTGTCCCTTCTTTGGGTTTCTATTCTAGATTTCCTTTATTGACTGTTCTGGGGTTCAGTGTCAAAGAAGCTCCTTAAGAAAGGTACCTGAGGAATCCCAAAACACTAAACAGGACAGCAAATTACAGTTCATATAACAGAGACAGACCAACCTTGTCCAGGTTAAGAGATTCATAAGCAGCCTGTGCCAGTTTCTCCTCCTTAAGTATGACCACCTTCGTGTATATATGGGAAAGAGGAGTACGGGATCCCAGAACATCTTCTTGGTCACTGCTCTTCCAGGTTGCATTTTCCTCCTCACTCCTTCATCATGAATCATCACTCTCCTCTACAGACCTTCACTATAAGGATTTTTACCACTCCCCTAAAAGGTTGTCCAGCCCTCACCCAACTCCAGGAGCAATACATTTGCCAATTATGCTGTCCAAAAAGCTCTCAGATTTCCAGAAAGATATTCTAGGGTGTGCTTTGGAATTCCAAATCTACTTTCTTTTGCATTCTTCCTATAGTGTGAATGTAAAGATATGTCTTATTAATATTCTGAGTATTCAGAGGGTGGCTACAGTAACATCTACACACTGACTTTTCAAAGACAATGCATCTAAATCTATAAAAAGAAAGAAAAACATTTCCTAACTGTTCCACAATTTGTAAGGCTTCTCTATCTTCAGTACAGGTGGTAGTAGCAGTAAAATGATCAACTCCTTGGTTTACCTAAACATTTTCCTATGATGCCAGAAGGTCAGTGCTAAAACTCAGAAATTCTCAGGCAAACTGGGGTGAGTTGATTATTCTGAAGTTGTTATAAAAATGAACTCTGGACCAGCCATGGTATCTCACTCCTGTAATTTCAGCCCTTTGGAGGACTCACTTGAGACTTGGGCAATATACTGAGACTCTATCTCTACAAAAAAGTTTTACAAATTTAGTCATATGTGATGATGGATTCCTGTAGTCCTAGCTACTCAAGAGGTGGGAGGATTTTTTGAGCCCAGTTTCGGTTAATAATGAGCAGTTTCAGTTAATAATGAGCTGTAATAATGCCACTGTACTCTAGCTTGGGCAACAGAGTGAGGCCCTGTTGCTAAAAAAAATTTACACTAGGCACAGTGGCTCACATCTGTGATTCCAACACTTTGAGAGGCGAAGGTAGAAGGATCACTCGAAGCCAGTATCTTGAGACCAGCCTAGGTAACATAGCAAGACCCCATCTCTAAAACAAATTTTTTTTTAATTATCTTGGCGGGGTGGGAACATGCCTGAATTCACAGCTGCTCAGGAGACTGAGACAGTAGGACTGCTTGAGTTTAGGAGTTAAAGGCTGCAGTGAGCTATGTTTGTAACCACTGCATTCCAGCCTGAGTGACAGAGTGAGACCTTATCTCAAAAATAAAGTAAATAATTAATTTTTTTTAAAGAATACAAGAATGCATTATAAAGTGACTACCTGGGTTAAAATGCAACTCTGCCATTTACTAGCTGTGTGACTTTGAATTAGACTTACCCTCTCTATGCCTCACTTTCTTTTTTTTTCTTTTGTAGTTGAGATTTTATTGGTTGTGTTGAGCATTAGTACAGACATTTCAATTTGTGCACAATTCTTAACATACATACCCAAAATCTAAAAAGCCATTTATTGAATTCTTTTTTAAACAGTTATTCCAGTGACTTTCCAGATTAAAATTTGGAGGCAAATTTTCCCTAAAAGGATATCAAGTACCAGTATCTTCAAATGTTGGTAAGCTGTTATGTAAGTCTAACCAATTCACAATTTATTACCATATATACTACATGCTAAATTTTTAGTTCTTCATAACAAAGTTATTAGGAAAATGGGAGTACCACAACCAAAGATGTTACAAAGTGTACACAATCCTGACAAGGAAGAGCCATGATCACGGGAGTGGTTTTCTTCTTCTTTTTTTTTTTTTTTTTAGCAATTTTTGGCCAGGGCTGGGTTTGAACACACCACCTTCAGCATATGAGGCCAGCTTTCTACGCCAGGCACTGCCCATGGGAGTGGTTTTCTTTAGGAAACAATTCTACTAAAAAAAACATGGGAATAAAAGTAATTTTAAATGTTCAAGATGTTAAATGCAGGACTGGGACTCCATCTTTCCATTCAGTATGCTTTGTATTTCAGGATATAAAAACTAACCCCCATCTATGGAATGTTTAGTTCACACCAAGATAGTCAAAGCCTCCCTCAATTCAACATCCCACAATATTTTCTGGTTGGACCAAAAAATAAACTACCAGCCAATGAGTTCACCTCTTAAAAAACAAAATTTACACTTTAAAAATGGGATGAGGTGGGATTTCCTCCTTCTTAAAAATTTTTCTAGAGCTACTAAAAAACTTACATTTACAAAATAGTTGATAAAAAATATTCCTCTGGATTGTGCAAGAAGGGAGACAGGGACCACTGACATTAATCAGACTAGGCTTTTCTTTCCTGCTGCATCAGTGCTGGACTCTCCTCAGTTTTATTTTTTCCGTTTTCCACGGTAAATCTTTATTTTCTTCGTTAGCGATTTTGGCCTGCTTTCCCTTTGCTCCCCTTTTCCCTTTCGGTTGCACTTTTTTGTCTGAAGATTAATTCCTTGCTGCTGCCTTTTGCTTCGTTTCCACTTTTGCCGAGCAGGTTAGCTGACAACCACCGATCTCCTCTTGGCTCTTGCTTCCTCGGCAGGACTGACCTCTCCCTTCCTCCCACAGGACTGACCTTCCTCTTCAGCATCTTGGCGGCGGGCAGGGCGCCTGCCTGCGGAACGAGAGCCTCCGCGAAGCTGGGCTGCTGCTCCTTTCTGGCACCTCAGCCGTGCAGATTAAGTCCAATGTTCCTTTGTTGATTTTCTGTCTAGAATGATTGTCCAGTGCAGAAAGTGGGGTGTTGATGTCCCCATGAGTTATTGTGGGACCTATCTCTCTCTTTGGCTCTAATAATATTTGCTTTAGATATCTGGATGCTCCAGGATTGAGTGCACATTATATTTACAATATATTGTAATCTTGTAAATCAATCTCTTTATTGGTGTACATGTATAGTGACGTTTTTGTCTCTTTTTAGAGTTTGGTCTTAAAATTTATTTTATCTAATATATAGCTACTTCTCTTTTTTGTTTTCATTTGCATGGAATATCTTTTTCCATCCCTTTAAGTCTTTATGTGTCTTTATAAGTGAATTAAGTTTTTTGTAGGCAATATACAGTTGGGTTTTGTTTCTTCAGCCATTCAGCCATTCTGTCTTTTGATTAGATAATTTAGTACATTTATATTCAAGATTATGACTAACATAAGAACTTTACTACTGCCATTTTGCTATTTGTTTAAGTGGGGTTTTTTGTTTGTTTGTTTGTTTGTTTTTATTTTTTTAGACAGAGCCTCACTCTGTTGCCCTGGGGTTGAGTGCTGTGGCATCATCATAACTCACAGCAACCTCAACTCTTGGGCTCAAGCAATCTTCTTGCCTCAGCTTCTTCCCAAGTAGCTGAGACAATAGGTGCCTGCCACAATGCCTGGCTAATTTCTCTATTTTTAGTAGAGATGGTGTCTCAGCCTTGCTCAAGCTGGTCTTGAACTCATGAGCTCAAGCAATCCATCCATGTTGGCCACCCAGAGTGTTAGGATTACATGTGTGAGCCACCATGCCTGGCCTTTATGGGTTTTTTGTTAGTCTTCTTATCTTTTCTAACTTATTTTCTGTCTTACTTTGTGTAAAAGTCACTTTCTCTGGTAGTGTATTTTAATATCTTGCTTTTTATGTTTTGTGTATCTATTATAGGTTTTTGTTTGCAATTACTGTAACACTTGCAAATAATATCTTATAACCAATTATTTTAAACTGATGACAACTTAACTTTAACTACATAACAGGAAAAAAACAAACAAACAAGCAAAGAGAAAACTAAAAAACTCTATACTTTAACTCCATCCCCATGCTGTTTTTGTTGTTATTGTTGTTGTTTGTTTTTGGTTTTTTGTTTGTTTGTTTGTTTTTTGAGACAGAGTCTGACTATGTCACACTCAGTAGAGAGCTATGATGTCACAGCTCACAACAAACTCAAACTCTTGGGCTTAAGTAATTGTCTTGCTTCAGCCTCCCAAGTAGCTGGGACCACAGGTGCCTGCCACAACACCTGGCTATTTTTTTGTTGCAGTTGTTTAGCTGGCCCGGGTCAGGTTCGAACCCATCACCCTTGGTGTATATGGCTGGTTCTTTAACTACTGTGCTACAGGCACCAAGCCTCTATCCTCATGCTTTTTGACTTTTTGTTGTCTCCATTTATATCTTTTTTTTTTTTTTTTTATTGTTTGGGATTCATAGAGCATACAAAGAATTATGTTACACTGATTGCGATTGTTAGGTAAAGTGCCTCTTATAATTGTGTCCTGCCCTCAAGAAATGTACCATACACCTGACTTCTCTATTCCTCCTTCCTCCCCTCTCCCCAATCCCTCATTCCCCTACCCCACCCGTTGTATTAGATCATCTACTGCCTTCATATTAGAATTGAGTACATTTGATTCTTGCTTTTTCATTCTTGTGATGCTTTACTAAGAAGAATGTGTTCTATTTATATCTTTTTATAAAGTCTTTCTCTTAAAAAGTTGTTATAGTTATTATTTTTGATAGCTATGTCTTTTAGTCTTCATAAATTACTCATATCTTTATGAGTAGTTATACACTGCAATTACAGTATTAGAGTATTCTGTATTTGTCTATGTATTTACTATTACTAGTGAGTTTTATACCCTCAAATGATTTCTTATTGCTCATTAATGACCTTTTCTCTCAGACTGAAGAACACTCCTTTTAGCATTTCTTGTAAGACAGATCTGGTGTTGATGAACTTTAGATTTTGTTTGTCTGGGAAAGTCATTGGATCATAATATTCTAGATGGGAATTTTCTTTTCTTCATCATTTTCAATATGTCATTCTAGTCCTTCCTGGCCTGTGAAGTTTCCATTGACAAGTCTACTGCCAGAAATGCAGGAGCTTTTTTATATGTTATTTGCTCCTTTTCTCTTCTTGCTTTTAAGATCCTTTCTTTACCCTTGCCTTTTGAGAGTTTATTATATACCTTGAAGTAGTCTTATCTGGGTTGAATCTGCTTGGTGTTCTTGACCTTCTTCTACCTGAATGTTCATATCTTTCTTTAGGTTTGGGAATTTCTCTGTTGTTTTTTTCTTTGAATAAACTTTCTACCCCAATCTCTCTCTCTACATTGTCTTAGACTTGTCCTTTTGATCTATTTTCTAGGTCTTATAGGTATGCTTCCTTCTTTTGAACTCTTTATTCTTTTTTCTCTTCTGATCATGTATTTTCATAAGGCCTATCTCAAGCTCACTAACCTTTTCTTCTACTTGATCAAGTCTGCTGTTATGAGATTCTAATGCATTTTTCAGTTTGTAAATTGAATTTTTTAGCTCCAGGATTTCTGCTTGAAATTTTTTTTTTTTTTTCATTTCTTTATTGAATTTTTTATTATTCAATCTCTTTGGTAAATTTTTCTGATAGGATTCTGATCCTTCTGTGTTATCATGAAGTTCATTAAGCATCCTCAAACAGCTTATTTTGAATTCTCTTATCTGAAAGATTACATCTTTGTCACTCCAAGATTGGTCACTGGTACCTTATGCAGTCTATTTGGTGTGGTCCTGTTTCCCTGGATGTTCTTAGTGCTTATGGACATTCATCAATGACTGTACATTATAGAATTAAGTATCTATTCCAGTCTTCACAATCTGGAATAAACACAGGCTTGTTCGTACCCATTCTTCTTAAGAGGGTCTTCCATGAATTCAAGGGAGATTAAGTGTTGTGACCTAACACAGCACTAGGGGATGACCTAACACAGCACTAGGGGATGTCCTAAGTCTAGGAATTCTGTGACTCTTACAGACTCTTAGATACACAGCCTTGGTGGACTTAGGTAAAATAAGGGAGAATTCCTCAGATTATGAGAACTATCTTCTCTATGTTCCTTCTCTTTTCCCAGTCAGGAGTCATTATCCACGCTGGGCCACCTGGAGTTCAGGGAGAGGTGATGTGGGCAGTCCCGTGGCCACCACAACTGGCACCGTACAGGGTCATACCTGAAGCCATGAAAATCCACATAGTACTGGAGCTTGCCCAAGGCTCACCACCACTACTTCCTGGCTGCCACTCTTGTTTATTCAAGGCCCGAGACCACTTTTGTCATCAGGTGGTGAATCCTTTTGGAACTGGGTCCATCCCATCAGGACAACAGATTCCCTTTTGGACAAGCATGGGTCTGTCTAAAAATGCCATCCAGGAGCAAAGACCTGGAATTAGGGGCTTTAGGAATCTGCCTGGTGCTTATTATTTACTGTGGCTGTGGTACCACCCAATCACATGACACAGTTCTCTGTTCTCTTCCCTCTCCTTTCCCCAGACAGGAATCATTTGTGGATCTGCTTTGCCCAGAGTTGGCACAGGCAATTCCTTAGCTACCACAGCTGTTGTGTCACTGGGTTGCACCCTAAGTCCACTGCCTCCAAAACCAGAGCAGCAACAGAACTTACCCTAGGACTGCAGTCCTTGTTAGCTGCCTGCCACTCAAATTATTCCAAGCCTCAGGCCACTTTAGACAGCTGATTGTGAAGCCAGCTGGAATTTCAGTTCCTCCAGCTAGGGTGGGGAATTCTCTTCTGCCCAGGGCTGGTCTGAATGCTTCCTCTGAGACACTGGCAGAATTCTGCCCTGTATTCCTTCACTGTGACAGGGCAGTATTGAGTTCTAATGTAAAGTTCCATACTCACTTTGCTCTCCCTTTCCCAAGCATAAATTCTTTCTCCACGTTCCATTGTCTTGTGTTGGCCTTTTCCATGCCCCTCTGAAGATACTTGATATTATGTTCAAAACAGGTACTGTGATTGCTCACTTGATTTTCTGGTTCTTATGAAGGTGCTTTTTTACATGGATGTACAATTTGGTGTTCCTATAGGTGGATAATCACTAGAAAGTTCTAATAGGCCATCCTGCTCCACCTCTTCTGACCTCTTCTCTTCTTAACCCATCTTATGTCACCTCTGGCCACCACTCTTTTATCCCCCTTACATAACACACTTGTTTTTCCTCTTTATGCTTTACTCAGCTATCAAATACAGTAGAACCTCTAAAAGTTTGACCACCCAAGGGACTGTAACAAACTGGCCAACATATGGAGGTAGTCAACATAAAGAACTAGGCCTCAGTACATGTGATGTATGTCCATTCTATGAAAATTAGGGGCTTGGCACCTGTGGCTCAAGCGGCTAAGGCACCAGCCACATACACCTGAGCTGGCAGGTTCAAATCCAGTGGGGGCTGGCCAAACAACAATGATGGCTGCAACCAAAAAATAGCCAGGCATTGTGGCGGGTGCCTGTAGTCCCAGCTACTTGGGAGGTGGAGACAGGAGACTCACTTGAGCCCAGGAGTTGGAGGTTGCTGTGAGCTGTGATGCCATAGCACTCTGCCCAGGGCAACAGCTTGAGGCTCTGTCTCAAAGAAAATTAGGTCAATTTAAGGAGGTAGTCAATGTAGGGATTTAGTCAACTATGAAGGTTTTACTGTATCTGGAACATCATAAGCAATAAATTATCTTGTAAGTTTACATTTCACACACATAAGGCCAAGAGCTCCCTGAGGACAAGGAATGTCTTGTTCATCTTTGTAGCTCCCACAACACCTGGCATAGTACCTGTCTGTGCTCCAAAGGAATACATATGTGAAAAGGTGGGTTTTAATCACAAACTCCTTAAGCCCTAAAAATAGAAATAGGCTTTGTTCCAGTGACCATTTTGTTCTAACAGCCTCTAATTTCCACTCCTGGTGCCTGCTTTTAGGGCCAAAACTAATGGGTGAGGATGGAAATACCAGCACCTTCAATACCTCCTACACCAACTTCTTCCTGGTGGGTTTCCCTAGATTGCAAGAATGGCAACCCCTCCTGGTCCTTCCTCTTATCTTCTTGTATGTGACCATCATCTCTGCCAATGCCCTGGTCATCCACGTAGTGGTTGCCCAGCAAAACTTGCATCAGCCCGTGTATGTGCTCATTGCTCTGCTCCTGGCTGTCAATATTTGTGCTGCTACAACTGTGATACCTAAAATGCTAGAGGGCTTTGTGCATTATTTTAACCCCATATCACTGCATGGTTGCCTGACCCAGATGTTCTTCATCTACTTCACCCTTCTTCTGGACTACAACCTCCTTCTGGCTATGGCCCTGGACCGTTATCTCGCTATCTGCCACCCACTCCACTCCACTGACCTGATGACCTCCCGCCTGCTGGGCCTCCTGGCCCTTCTTACCCTGACATGAAGCCTGGGAGTGGCAGTGCCCTTTGTGGTGCTAACTGCATAAGCTCAATTCTGCCACAGGAGCTCAATTCTAATCACAGGAGTGATTAGACACTTTGCTTGTGAGTACATTGCACTACTAAGAATAGCTTGTGGAGACCTGACATTCAACAACTGGTTGGGGCTGGTTATGTGGTTGGTCACTGTGACCTTTGATCTAACCCTGCTAGGGACTTCCTATACCCGCATCATTTATGCTGCCTTCCAGATCTCTTCTGGGGGAGCTTGAACCAAGGCCTTGTATACATGTGGCTCCTCACCATCTACCTCTCTGGTCTTTCCATTTCCATTGTCTTCCAAGTAGCTAGGAATATTTCTCAGGATGTCCAGAATCTTCTCAGTGCCATATACTTGCTGCTTCCAGGAGCCTTGAATCCTGTCATTTATCGGGTAAGGACTAAGGAGATCCAACAACATGTAGAAAAGATGCTCTGTAGAAAAGAATCAGCCCAGAAGATTAGAGAGAAACCAAAAAGGCTGCACAACATGAGAGTGGAAAGGAAACTGCCAGGGTACGAGAACTTTATCAACATGGGAAGTTGGGGATGTGATCTGTAGGAACAAGAGATAAGCAGGCAGTCCTTAGGGACAGGCCAAAATTTCCTAAGCAGATTACAGGCTCAGCAGTAGGCCCATTGTTGGTCATTTATTGCTTGTTGAATTCTTAGAATGTTCTTTCTGTTTCACTCCAGTAATAAAATTGCTTTCGCCTGTTTATCCTTAGTTTATTTTCTCTGTTCTCTTTCCCTCGACTCCTGTGAAAGCCTCAATTTATATCTGGATGTACAAAGCTTCACTAGCAAGCAGGTCTTGCATAGATGCTCCCAGTCTGTAGACATCAAGACTAGGTCTTCTCCTAGGTCTCAGCATGACCCAAAGACCAAACTAGGCCCTATCCTGGGGAGCCCAAACTGAGCAAAATACACATGGCAGATCCTCAGGTTTTCATGTTGATCTCAGGTATACAGATGAGGTTCTTCCCTAGCGCCCAAGTCTGACCCAAATACCAGACTAGGCCCTGATCTGGGACCTGGACCCAAATCTGAACCAAACCCATAGGTCAGACCATTCTTCCCATGGCAGCCAGTGTGATCTATCTAGAAAAAGACTTCCACAGCTCTCTATCATTTGTAGAAGGGAATGTCTTTCAGGGCTGTCCCAGAATGGGGCTATGGTGCATGCACACTTAACCATCTGTAAACCAAGTCTGAATTTTCTCTTCCTCTGTCAACTGATCTTTGGGAACTTCCCATAGGCCATGGTTTCAGTCTGGCAGAGAGAAGGCAATATCATAGTAGTGCAGAATATGGGTTTGTTTGTTTTGAGACCTGTATCACCTTTGGTAGAGCACCATGGCATCACAGCTCACAGCAACTTCAAACTCTTGGGCTTAAGCGATTCTCTTGCCTCAGCCTCTCGAGTAGCCTCAGCACCTGCCACAACACCTGGCTACTTTTTGTTGTAGTTGTCATTGTTGTTTAGCTGGCCCGGGCCAGATTCAAACCTGCCACCCTCAGTGTAGATGGCTAGCACCGTAACCACTGTGCTACAGGTGCCAAGCCCGGACTATGGGCTTTTGAGCCACTTTCACATGTAACTTACTTGTGCCTTCAAGGCCTGCTTGAGCCTGATCCTTCTATAATATCACTTCTATTTGATGATGGAGTATTGGTGCACATGTTCAACTGTCTTAAATATATTCGGAGAGCTAAAGGAAAACATGGACAAATAAGTAAAGGCAATCAAGAAAACAATCACTAAGAAAATCAGAATAACAACAAAGAAATAAAATGTATTAAAAAGAATCAAATTCTGGAGTTCAACAATAACTGAAATGAAAAACTTACTAGAAGAGCTCAACAGATTTGAGAAGAAAAAGAGATCAGCAAATGTCAAGATAGCACATTTGAAACTATCAAGTCTAAGGTGCAGAAAGAAAAATAAGTGGACTTGGGGCAGCACCTGTAGCTCAGTGGTTAGGGCACCAGCCACATACACCGAGGCTGGCGGGTTTGAACCCAGCCCAGGCCAGCTAAAATGACAACTGCAACAACAACAACAATAGCTGGGCCTTATGGCAGGTGCCTATCGTCCAGCTACTCGGGAGGCTGAGGCAAGAGAATAGCTTAAGCCCAAGAATTTGAGGTTGCTGTGAGCTATGTGAGCTAGAGCCACAGCGCTCTACTGAGGGCAACAGCTTGAGATTCTATCTTTAAAAAAAAGAGAAAAAAAAGATGGTCAACTGGATGTACCATGTAAGTCTCGAAAGAAGAAAAGGGGCAGAAAGATCTAAAGAAATGGCCAAAATTTCCCCCAAATTAATGAAAGACATGAATCTACATATCCAATAAGCCCATAAAGTAGGAGAAACTCAAGAGACCCATGCCAAGACATTGTAATAAAACTGTCAAGAGCCATTACATTACCTAACAGGCTCAATGTAAGAGTACATGGCCCACCTCCTGGGTGAAGAGCTCAACTACAACTTAGCCTACCTAACAAATGCAAACAATGTAACCTAATCGTTTGTACCCTCATATTAATCTGAAATAATTATACAAAAAGAAATTGAATGGAACAGAAAAAAAGCTATTATAATGGCTATTTTCAAAAATATGAAAAATAACAAGTTGGTGAGGATGTAGAGAAAATGGAATCCTTGTGTATTGCTAGAGGAAATGTAAAATGGTCCAGCTCTTGTGAAAGTTTGATAGTTTCTCAAAGTTAAACAAAATTACTATATTTTCCAGCAATTCCATATATATATACATATATATACACACACACACAAACATATACACATATATAATCCCCAAAATAACTGAAGGCAGGAAGTCCATAGATAATTATATACTAATGTTGACAGCATTATTCACAATTGCTTTTAAAAAGGAAACAACCCAAATATCCAACAGATGAAAAAATTAACAAAATGTGGTATGCACATACAATGCAATATTAATTCAGCCTTAAGAAGGAATGAAATTTCTTCTTGTTGTTGTTAATCGTTAGAGGGAGTCTGGGTTGACTGTGACAGAGAGAGGAGTTTGTTGAGAGTGTAGTTTACTGATATGGATAAGGGTGGTTCTGTTGTGGCTAACTTAATCTCTTGCTAAATTGCCTAAAAGATGAATTTGATGGCTTCTTCATCCTCTTTTCCAAGTTTCTTTCTCTTTATCGGAGGCTTCAAGATTGCAGTTTCCACTTAAGAATCAGGTAGTCATGAATATGAAATCTTTCCCTGATTGGTATTCCTGAAAGTTTTGGTCCACTCACTGCATTTACAAGCTTGCACAAGTTGGGGAACTACGCTGGAGCTAAGTGCATGGGCCACATGAGGCAGTGTGATTGTATTTGTTCCCGTTTTGTTTTACTTCAAAATAAGACATGTGCATTGTGCATAGGAATTTGTTCATGGTTTTTTTTTAACTATAGTCTGGCCCTCCAATGGTCTGAGGGACAGTGAACTGGCCCCCTGTTTAAAAAGTTTGAGGACACCTGCGTGTAGACAAATGATTTTCAATCAGTGCTTCACAGTACACTGGTGTGCCAGGAGAAGATCTTAGGTGTACCAAGAAAAATTTTCCAAGATCATTAATTAAATTATTTTGAAAAGGCTCAGCGCCCATAGTTCAGTGGTTAGGATGTTGGCCATATACAGAGGCTGGCGAGTTCAAACCTGGCCTGGGCCTGCTAAACAACAATGACAAATACAACAAAAAATAGCCAAGGGTTGTGGCAGGCACCTGTAGTCCCAGCTACTTGGGAGCCTGAGGCAAGAGAATCACTTAAGCCCAAGAGTTTCAGGTTGCTGTGAGCTATGACGCCATGGCCCTCTACCAAGGGGCAACATAATGAAAATCTTGTTTTAATAAATACTGTATATACTCGAGTATAAGCAGAGTTTTTTTGGCACAAAATTCGTGCCGAAAAACCCAGCTCGGCTTATACTCAGGTCATACAGATTATTTGATTCGGTGCGCACGCACCTAATCAAATGCACATAATCTCCAGTCGTCTTCTGCCGTCTGCTTGAGGGGGCAGTGCTTCAGCTCAGTCCACAAGTCGCGGCTGAGCTGAAGAGGTAGGTGGCTGAACTGAACTGTATGCCACTGAACTATTTAACCCACAACTATATAACCCCCAGCTTGATTACCTGTTAAGCTACAGTTTTCTGCACTTTATTTAAAGTTTTAAAGTTGTTGTTGCTAGTTTACAGTTTTTCTTCAGCAATAAATATTGAAAAGCATTTAACCTACTGATTCCTCAGTTATTGTAATTGCTTTGGGTATATATTATTTATTTTTGAAATTTACCAGTGGCTGCTGCATTTTCCACCTTGGCTTATACTCGTGTCACTAAGTTTTCTCAGTTTTTAGGGTAAAATTAAGGGGGTCGTCTTATACTCGGGTCGGCTTATACTCGAGTATATACGGTACCCCCCAAATGGTCCTGAAGTGCATTATGACTGTGAGATAGGAGGACTTTGTTAGTTTTCGCCTCTAGGTTCTCTCCCAGGATCCTCCTGGTGATTTGGGGTGTCGCCTGCAGCACCCCTTGTCCTAGCAGAGACCTCACCCTATTACCCTATTCCCAAATCCTGGAAAAGAAAACACATACTTCCCTCGATAAACTACAGCTTACCTCTTCCCTCCCCAAGGCTGTGTATTTTCAAGTCATAAATGTCATTGCTTAGAACAAACAGTTGTCCATAATTCCATAACCCTAAATACCCTGTTTCTCCACAATTACACATTTTTTAAATGTTGACATCTCCAAAACTGGGAAATAGCTTTTATATGATTTGTTTCTTTCTCGGCATCTAACAAGCCTTTTTTAAATTGATAATACATCTTATATTCTAGAGAATTTTAGAACTGGGAACACATAACACAAACAGGATTTGAAAATCTAATTTGTTTTTTGAAGCAGAGATTCATTCGCAGATTTAAAATTCAAAAGTAATACCCAAGAAGGCAATGAACATGTCTTCTTAATATGTTCCTCCAGCAATAGCTTTATATATATTTGAGCATATAGATTGTTATTTTTAACTTTTAAAATCAGAATAACATCTTATAGAATCTGTGCACCAGTTTTTATGTAAAAATGTATTTTGAAAATTGTTCATTATCAGTGCATAAACACCTTTGAATTTCTGTGTAAAGACTGCATATTATATTCCATTGCATAGATATAATATTATTAATTAACTGATGCCATGGCACTCTACTGAAGGTGATAAAGTGAGACTTTGTCTCTTAAAAAAAATTATTAATTAATCTTCATAGAATTTGTACCAATATTTTTCTTCAGTAATATATGAGGCATAAGTTTTCCCATAACCTTCAAAAAACAGTCCATAATTAAGCTGGCAAATATTTTTTAAAGTAAATATAAAAGTCATATATTAAATGCCTTTTATGAATGCAAGGCATTTATAATTATGCAAATGCCAGTTCATATCTATTAACTGTTTTCTATTAAGCTTGATTTTTTATATATTACATAGAATAGTCTATTGTTTGTGAAATAATTTGTATAGATATTTTTATACTCAAAAATGTATTTTTCACTCTGAGATTATTAAAAATATCTTTCATTGTTTCCCCCATATATTTTTATGATTTATTATTTTTTTATTAAGTCATTTGTACATAGATCATAAATACATTTGTGCCATTATGGGATTCGATGTGTTGATTATTTGTACAAATTGGAGTGCTTACATCCTACTAATCAACATAGCTTACACCTTATTTACCGAAGTATGGCATTAAGACATTTGTGTTCTACACCTGATAGATCCAACTTATATTTGCAATGTGCTCCATAGGTGTGGTCCCCCTACTAAGCCTCCCTCTCCTCCCTCTATCAACCCATCCCCCCTCCCCTCCCCTCTCCCTCCCCTTCCCTCCTTCATCCTAGGCTATAGTTGTGTTTCATTTTTCATATGCAAGTGTGAGTGATTATAAATTGGTTTCACAGTAGTACTGAGTACAGTGGATGTATTTTTTTCCATTCCTGAGATGCTTTACTAAGAAGAATATTTTCCAGCTCCATCCATGTAAACATAAGCATGAAAAAAAAAGGAGACTTTACTTTTATAATTTAGATTAATTTTTTTACATTTTAAAAATGTATCCATCTAGAATGCATTGTGATATAAGATACCACAGGGTAGATATTAGTATTTAGTGAGGATTTTTACTTAGACTCACCAGTTTCATTGAAAGGCAAAAATTATTTAAAGTTTTAAAACAACACAACTGTTTTTAGTGTTATACTAGCCCTAAGTGGAGAGAGAAAAATCTGAAGAGGATGTGCCTCTTATCCCACCTACTCTGGAAGCCGAGGCACGAGGGCGCATGAGCCAGGAGTTTGTGGTCGCAGTGAGCTGTGATGATTTCTTGGCACTCCAGCTCGGGCAGCAAAGGGAGACCCCGTCTCAAAAAAAAAAAAAAAAAAGGAAAAATAAAGGGAACAAATAGGTCTTTTGACTATTGGTCAAGGCCCTTCAATTGGTACGGGAAGAGGAAGAGGAGGGAGAAACTACAGTTGGGAAGAAGAGGAAGATCCCAGGTGAAATAGAGAATAAAAAACAAGGGCAATATTCGCCTCCTTATTCATCTGTGCCCTTCCAGATTGCTCTTACAAGCATTTACAAGTGCATATAGATATATTAAAACTAACAAGGAGTGTTTCAAGTATGAAATAATATTTTTCTACATCCGATAAGAAAATTAAAATTCTAAGAGTCAACAGAATGGAATGAGAGCTGATGTGTGTTTCTCAGTTTGGCAATTCCACTTGTGTAGATTAGAAAAACAGCAATTCTTCAATATTTAAAGCTAAAAAGCTAAAAAATACTTAGTTAACCCTTAGCAAGTAGATTTTTAAATTTTTTCAGAAAGTCTAAGAAATCACAGATTTTGAAAACTCAATCTTATGGGTCAAAAATTTCTATTTTTTAATAAGATGAAAAGTTAGTTTTCATCTTATTAAAGAAAGATGAAAGTTAGTTTTCTTCATCTATTCAATTTAATCTTTAATAAAGAAATTGCAAAATACATACCGTATATACTCGAGTATAAGCCGAGTTTTCTCAGCACAAAATTTGTGCCGAGTTCGGGTTTTTCGGCACAAATTTTGTGCCAAAAACAACTCGGCTTATACTCAAGTATATAGGTAATATTTTTCAAAATTTTTAACATCTTGAAAGATATTTTGTGTATGAGAAACTCATCATATGTGTGTGCGTTTAGCATGACTTTAATAAGTTTCTAGTTTAAAATACTCAAGAAATTAAGTAGACGTCATGTCTTGCTTCCTGTTACACATTATCAGGGAACATCTTCAGTGCATTATGAAGTGAGTTATGGGTGTCAGATCGCTATGTTGGCATGAAAACACATGCTACATAAATTAAAGGTACATGACACTCACAGGAACTAAGTAAATGTTGAGGAAATTCCATAGATGTACAGTTTATTATAATTAGATGCAGTGATCCAATATGATTTAAAAAAAAAAAAAGACCCATACAATCCTAAAAAGATCAAGTTTAAGATTAAATTGTTCTCATGTATTAATACAGCATGTATTCTGGATAAGTCAGCATAATGGATAAGAAAGAGCCCTGTATTTGGAGTCAAAATATATGGGATTAAATCATAATTGTGTTGATTTGGGGCCTCAATTTTCTCATTATTAAAGCTACTTATTTCTAGGAGAGGTCCACCCATGTGGATTACATTGGCAGATTGGTAAGCCCTACATGGACTCAGTCTCAAAAATAATGTTTTCAGTGTTTAAATTAAAATAGCCAGGATTTCTAAGGAAAGCTATTATATCAAACTGAAATTACTCAAGTATTAAAAAACACAAGTTTGCATTTTTGTAATATATAGGCCTTTTAAAGTTAACACATTAAACAGCAAAAGTCAGCAAATTCTTAACTGCCATCTTTTCAAATTAGCAATGAGCTTAATATATTGGTACTGGCAACAACTAAAATATGATATGAAAACATCTAATTTCATTTGGCTACAAAGTTACAGGTACTGCTAAAACTATGGGGTTTATGACCTACTTCAAAAGTAAAGAAAATGTTAAATTTCAGTTAGAAGTGAGCGAAATAAAAATGCAATTTTAATTTATTTATTATTTCCTCCACCAAGTTCACAGGCCTTCTGAATTTTTCTGTGAATCACTCATATGCATTAGAACCTTAGGATATTTAGGTTCTTTTCAGGTTAAAAATGTAAATAATATCTTTATGATTCTTCACTTGTTTCCATGTTCACTTTGCCCAGGACCATGTTTATAAAGTTCAACACTAAAAGTGTTATAACAAAATTTTGTGAAATTACCTCTCACTCATCAAGCAAAACCACAACTTTCCTCACTACCATTAGTTAGAAGTGAAATGTTTAACTAGTTCTAAGAGTGCCTATGGTAGGGTTCTCCAAAAAACAATCAACATGATATTTTTGCTATAATCTAAATGTTTGCATCCCCCTCCCCCAATTCATGTTTTAAAGACTAAATCCCCAGTGTGGTAACATTTGGATGTTGGGTCTTTAGGGAGTGATTAGGTCATGAGGTGTGATTAGGTCATGAGGTGAAGCCCTGGTGTCTGGGTTAATTCCCTTACATAAATAGGGGTAGGGGACCTCTCTCTCTCTCCACCCTCCTCTGCACCACGTCAGGGCACAATGAGAAACCTGCCATCTGCACACAAGGGAGGGGACCCTCACTAAAGCCTACCACGGTGGCACCTTCATGGATTTCCCAACCTCCAGAGCCATTAGAAGTAAAGTTATTTCTTTACGCCTCTCAGTCTATGGCCTTATATTATAGCAGAACAGAATGACTGAGACATATCTTTACATATAAATGCATAGTATATAATTATGTAGAATTATAATATATATATGAAGACATTTATTAAGAGGATTTCAATAATGTGACTAGGGAGGCTGACAAGTTCCTAGGTCTGGAGTCAGCAAGATGGGGAGCCAGGAGGGGCGGCTAGTCTGAGTTTAAAGGGCTGAAGGTCTGTGTACCTAGAAAACGGCTAGTTCCTGTTCAAAAACTGACAAAACTACGTTCCTGTCCAAAAACCAGGGGGCGTAAGACCCTCATAAAGCAAATGCATCAGTTCAGATCCAAAAAAAGGAAAAGACCAATATGCTGGCTCAAAGCACTCCCGCATGAGGAGTACCCCCAGGCCCACTGTACCCATTGCAGGAGGGTCAGACCTGCTCTGCCAGGCCCTCCACTACCTGGGGAGGGCCACCCTCGTTAGAGGGGCCAATCGGCTTTGCTCTGTCTAGCAACACAAATGTTAATTTCATTTAAAAGCACGTCCATACATACATCCAGAGTGATGTTTGACGAACATATCTGGGCACCCCAGTGGGCTAGCCAAGTTGCTACATAAAATTAGCTATCACAGTACCTATAATGAAAAATCATTTTCTAAAAGTCATAGGCATCCTTATCCTGATTGAAACATTACTATACCAAAACCTCCCCAAGAAAACTACTGAGATAAATTGTTTACACACAATTGAAGTTACAAGGATGATATTGAAATGAAAAGAAAGTGATTTGACTATAATGTATAGAATATGGTATTTTTATTTTGAGTGTTATATTTTTCTTGCTGTCTGAATAACTAATCATTTTTTTTTTTTTTTCCTAAGTCTATAGAGTGAATGTTGATGTGTGCAGGAGAAAGCAGAGAGTGCAAGAAATAGAAAGTTTGAATTATTAAACATATTTTTAAATACTTTTAGAAACTTGTCAATGGTCTTGTCTTCATTATTTACCTATGGAAAATATTGATTGAATTTCTTTATATCCCACTTATATCATAATTTATTATGAGGTTTTGCTTTTCATCTTACAATATCCTTACAGAGAGCATATAGAATTAAGATTGAGAGGGTGGTTTCATTTCAGTTCTTCAACAGACTAGTATGGAAAATGAAACAAGTGATACAGCTATGGTCTTTGCCTGAACGTGCTCATTTTATGAACTGGAATAAAAACACTTGTTATCATACATTAAATACGAAGCATTTTGAACGCCTTGGATGAAATCCTTAATATGAATTTACTCAGCCTTATAAATAAATTTAAAAAATTAATTGACCTGCACAAATTTGTTACCAACCTTCCTTCTCCCATGGTACTTAACTTCTAGTGAAATGAAGAAAATTAACTTTTCTTTCTACTTCTCTCTCATATATTAGTGCGTATGGGGGCTGAGTAGATCAATGCCCATTACCTGGTATGGCTCTACTATAATCCACAGATCTCCGTGTGTAAAACAATTCACATTAGGATTGAATATAGATTTAGGGTCATTTCTGGTCTGTGAATTTGGCTTTAAATCCATTATTTTAAAGAAATGAACAGTAAAGATATAGAAAATAGTGTTTCTGATAAAATAACTTGTGGAGGGAAAAAAATGCTCCAAACTGAAAATAGTGTTTCTTTTCGTGTAATGTTTTTACTCTGAAACTAGTCAGGAACAAAAGCACAAAAAGGCCGGGTGAACCAGGCCGGAAGTAGTGTGCTTCCTCTCCCCACACCTCTTAGTTCACGGAGGGTAGGAAGGAAAGAATGAGGCAGAGAGAGAAAGAGAAGGGTGGGGAGAGAATGGAGACTGGTGAAATGGATCTTCTGTAAGACCTTCAGGGAAGCTCTGGGCTCAGTAGATTAGAAACAGCCCAGAGGTCTTCAGTCTCCACGGACTCTCTAGAAGCTTCACCTTCCAGCTGAGCTCGGCCCTGACGTGAAGCTCAGCACAGGGCCCCAGCCGTCTGTTAGGCCACTCAGCCCTCTTCTTCTGTGTTCTGTCTTCTTCAACAGTCTGTATTTAGCACAAGAATGTGGTTTGACAGATCTTAACCTTCAAACCATAATTATAAAACATTGCTAGATAGTGCGCATTCTGTTGCCATCTTTGTTGGTTTACAAAAGTAGTTTATATGTGTCAGAGGCAGCAGCACAGACCTTTAAGGAGAAGATAGACTGTTCAAGAAACAGGTGAGGTGGAGCGCAGTAGAGCAGGAAAGATAATGTGGAAGTGTTTTAGAGAAATGTAACCCTGAAAACTAGATATTGCCCTTTTGATCTTCCAGATAAATAAAAACATGTAAATATTGATGTACCTACAAAGAACCATGACCATGCAATGCAATGAAAATGTGACAGCTGTGTAATGAGAGCAACTGGGTGAGAGCAGACAGACTACAACAAAACTGGCACTGGCTACAGAAAGCATGTACTGTACTAACAAAATGCTGAGGCTCACACAGAACCGTGCTCTGTGTAACTCTTAGAGCAAAGGTTGCAAGTAGCTGGGTGAGCTTGCACGTGCCTATAGTCTCAGCCACTCCAGAGGCTGAGGCAGGAGTACCACTTGAGCCCAGGCTGGGAAACATAGCAAGATCCTGTAAAGGGGGAATGGCCTGAGAAATGGTTAAAAAGAATGTTTTCTGTCTCTGGTTCTTTGCATCACAGGAGATGGCTCCAGAAAATTGTCCAGGTGGAGGTCACAGGATTGTCTTAGCTGAGATGGGATGAACCAAAACAATTAAGTATAAGCAATAGCCTAAAGCTAAAAACCTCACCTTTGAAAGTTCTGTGTTTCTGCTCAAAGGCAGGATGTTGGTACTTTAAGATGGGAGCTTGACAGCCTCATTGTTTACTAGCAAATTAAAAACATTCCCTTTTGTTCCTCAAACCACTTGTCCTCAATTTTTGGATGTTGCCTCAGGGACAAGTGAAGAACTTTCAATAATAATGTTATCTTTAAAGAAATAAAAATAAAATGATTGATTGGAGTGGGGTCATTTGTCCCTTCCTAGGAACCTGTACATACAAAAAACGAGCACTTTTTATTGGAAGGCAGCTATTATATAACTAACGATTATGTAATTAATGATGATGAAATGAAAATATCAGATAGGAAACTTAATCTAAAAAAAATTCTTCAGTAGGATTATATTGTAGCATTTAGAATTGTTAATTTTTTATCTAGGCCATTTTTTTGTTGGGGAAAAAAAAGTTCTATCTAAGGATCATGCTGAGAGTTGGGGTTGGATATTGAGAGTTATATATGCAAAACAAAATTAATGCCAACCTATAATTTTGCTGATATTGAGTAAAGTGCATAAACTATCTTAAAAAGATATAGATGTTTCTTTAGTAAAGAGATAATAGACTGTGAACAAAGTGATCTTTTATTTCATTTGCAAAGATGAAGACTAGATTCTACCAAATCTTCATTAATGACATAAAGTAATGCAACAATCTAGGTTTCGAAATTCATAGACCTCTGGCACCATTCAGTGGAATTAGAATGAATAGAGCAGGCCCGGTGTGAGACACCAGTGATGGGACTTTAGTGAATGTGTTGCCTGCCTAATGCATTCAAATTCAACTAGAAAAAAAAAAAAATACAAAAACTGTTCTGACTAAATAATTACCTTCAGAGGTGCCAGTTTGGGGGATCTTTCAAAAATAATTGGGATTTTGGGCAGCACTTGTGGCTCAACAGAGTAGGGCACCAGCCCCATATGCCGGAGGTGGTGGGTTCAAACCCAGCCATGGCCAAAAACTGCAATAAATAAATAAATAAATATAATTGGGATTTTCTACCGGATAGTAAGTAGAAGTAGTTTTTTATTTGTTTGTTTCGTCATTATTTTGTTGTTAATTATTATCTAGCATGTAAGAGTAGCTCTTCTTTCAGAATATTCAAGATCCTCCCTAAACTGTCCCAGGTTGACATAAAACATTCAAGGGTCTTAAGTCCCGAGAATATATTAGGGAGTGAAAAAGGTTTACCTCCCTTTTTTAGAAGACTGGGCTTTGAAAAGAAGCAAGTTAATGAGGGTCACATAAAGAGCTTTAAGTTGCTGCTAATTACACCGTATGGTAGGACATTTTTTTTTTCCCCAATGTGCTTAATCACCCAAGATATTTAGCAAATAACTTTAAACTGAAACCCTGCTTTATTTGTTAACACTCATACTGGCTTTCCATTTTAATTGACTTCAGCTTTGTTGCAAAGATCTTTGTGTTAGGTCTTCAGGGAAAATTGGATAGCATTATTATATGTTTGAATAACCTAGCACTGTATTTGAAAAAAGTTGGAGTAATTAATTTTCTCAATATTAAGATGCACATTTTCAACCTTGTGAGAGGTTATTTTTAAAAGTATTTTTGCAATTACATCATCCAAAGAAGTATGACAGGTTTGTAATCTATCTCGATTCCATGATACACATGAATGATTCAGCACGTACATGGTACCTGATAGTAGGTTCTTATGCTCATGGCCTCACCTCTCTCCAGCTGCCCGGGAGATTGGTGTTCTTTCATGTTTCATAGTTAGGGCAAGTGTACACTCTAGATTCTATGTTTTTGAAAAAATTATTAAAGAAGACATTTTAATCAACATTATTTATAAAAATCTTTAGTTTGCTTATTTGATTGCTTAAGTTTTATTTTATTTTTGTAAAGCTACTGTCATTTTTTTGCAAGCTAGACCACTTTTAGGTTAAGAAATAGTAGGTTATCATCTTGTGTCCCCCTGGAGGTCACACTTGGCTGTGTGGCTCTCCATGGGCCACTGTAGTAGTTGGCACACACTCATAGGATAACAATAAAGGAGAGGGTGGCCATGTGTGGCCTGTCATCCCAGCACTCTGAGAGGCCGAGGCCTTGTGGCTGGTGCCTGTAGTCCTAGCTACTCAGGAGGCTGAGTCAAGGGGATCCCTTGAGCCCAGGAGTTTCAGGTTGCTGTGAGCTGTGACCCTGTGGCATTCTACCCAAGGCACAGAGTGAGGCTCTGTCTCAAAAAAAGAAAAGAAAAATTATGGGAAAATTCCTAGTAATAAACCCTAAACTCTTTTAGAGACTTACCAATCTTTCAATGATTGAGAAATAATGAATCATTCATGTTTAAAATAAAGTATGATAAAAATACTTTCAAAGCTAGAACAGAAAGCACAGCTTGATTCTGCTCAGTGCTTATCATGTGGCAGTGAACCTCAGAGTCAAAGAGAAGTGTCGGGACACAGACCCCTGAGCTGTCCCACAGCCCCGGGGAGGATAGGGTGGAGCCCAAGCCTTGCATTTAGAACAGCTCTTAGATGACTTCCATGCTGCTGATCTCTGGATCACATTTTGAGTGGCTCTGATAGGAATGACCTGAGAAGCATAGCATTAACAATTTAAATTATGTTTTTCAGAAAAATAATTTCAACTGCACCCGGAGAGCTCAGTGCCCAGAAACCAATGTCAGTTCTGTACAGATACAAGGTGATGCTGATTATTTCATCAACCATCTTGGAGTTCCCACCGTGCAGTTTGCTTATGAAGACGTGGAGGCATTGGAGGTGATTGTTCCTAAAAATGCAAAACACACACACAATAGAACAGACGTGCAGAATCTGATTTTATCCTGGCTATTTCTCTTTCGTGTCCAATAGGTCACCATGAAAAGCGGCTTCATTTATAGAGTTATTCTTGTTCAGAGGCTTGGTAATAGTGTTGGAAAACATCAGCTCTTTTCAATAGTGTTGAATTCAATTTAAAAAGATTTATACTGTCACTCACATTTTCACAGTGTGCATTGCAACAAGAAATTCGCAGTAGAGGATTAATATCAAAACGTAATTGTAATCTTTGGTATTCACAGAAACAGATGACGTATGCCATAGAGTCTCCTCTGCTTGCCCAAAGGAAAACACATTTCATGTACTGTGTGTTAATGTGAGTCTGTGGATGGGCTACCCAAAGTTCATCAGTAGTTCCCAGGCCTACCAAGCCTAAGGAAGATACTGCTTTGGGAAGATAGAAGGCATTTTCCCAAATTATATCACAAAACCATGATTTACCTTAATTAACTCTGTGTTCATCCATCTGTTGTCTTCAGTTCTTTCAATCCTTCTCAGAATTATGTCACAGGAAAACTCTCTCTCTGTATACACAAACCTATTGGAGTATATCATCTTCTTTTAGAAATTGTTCATATATTCTTTGGAGCTATTTGAAAGCCTTGGGAGTAAACTGCTTAAGATAATTATTAAATTAACAAAATAATACTCAGAAAATAGAATAAAACCTGTTTTACTCTTTGAACGTAGATCAATGGGTCATTTGAGATACACAAAAATCCAGAAATGTAAAACTCCCACACTGACAGGAACTTCCCAGCAGCACTCATAATCCAAGTAGGTTGAAGTTGAAACTTGCTCTGGTCAATCAGAAAGGATGCTGTATCAGAAAGGACGCTGTTGACTGTGTTTCCTGGAAGTGAAACAAGGGACCATAACACAGTCTGTCGCCAAACTCCTATAGTGACCTACGTATGGAGTGTTTAAAATGTCATTGGCACAGGATGAATTTTAGATATTTTTAGTACCTTTGAGTAATATTTAGCTTTATATCTCCTTGCAGCCACTCGTAGATAAGTTTTGTTAAGCATTTGTTTGAATTTTTGTTAAGCATCTCGTTTGAATTTTAAGCCATGAATTTAGAAAGGCAGAATAGTGTCTTCTTGGAAATGGGACTACAGTCTTGACTCTGACCCTTGCTAGACAAACTATTTAACATCTTTCAGAATTATTTTACAAACGAGGCAGCCGGGTGTCTCATGTACTTATGGCATCTACCTTGTAGAGCCAGAGTGAGGATTAAATGAGACTATGGGAAGGGGATGGCTAACCAGGGAGCAGGTAAGGCAACTCCTTCAACTGTAACTGTCACTATAGGTGTTACCATCCGATTGTAGGTCCAACATGTACATGGGAGAATTTCCCAACTTTTAAGATAAGAATACATCAGGAAAAGGAAAGAGTTTGTTAATTGTCAAGGAAAACAAGCTTCTCAGGCTGAAGAGGTGGAATTTGATGAGGATTATCTGGGATCTGAGATGTCAGTAGGGAGAAGGTTTGGAAATTCCCAAGTCTAAAGTCGATCCAATAGAGATGGCTTAATTTGAAGGATCATTTTCTAAAATTATTCTTAGAATATCTAACTTCCCTCATCAAAATTATTTTCTGTTATATTTGTCTTCAAAAAAGTAATTAAAAGAGTGTCCCCTATGCTTTATAACAAATGACTTTGTTTATTATATGTTGCTTCAATAGAAGAATTTTTTAATAGATTTGTCCCTTACAAAATATGAATGCCCCAGATGAGATAACTCTGTGTGAACTCTCCAAGGAACAGATATTAACCTTTGCTTTCTCCATTAACCTGTAATAAATGCTTGTATACAGCTATTAAAAAGAATTATAAATATTGAAAAAGGCTTTATCCATGATATGAAAAATACTTATTCAATGTCAATGAGTAAAGTGCATAAGGAAATTGGAGATTTTCATAAAATTTCAATTCGATTTTAAAATATAATTTATGTCTATAAATCTTTAGGGAAATAGCTTGGTGGACTTGGAATTAGGAGGCTTGAGTTTCTAAATTCTTGCATGTTAAATGGTCAATCTCTGTAAGTTTCTGGGCCTCTGTTTCCTTGTATCTAGTTAAAAGTAAAATGAAAACAAAATATAAAATCTGCTGTCCATGTATGCTTACTATGCAAAGCATTTTGTACTTCTTACCCTATTTAATACTGAACAGCATGTCTATGAGTTAGTTTTTATTATTAACTCCTTTTATGCTATGGATGAAATAGAATTTAAAGTCAAGTCCAAGGTTATAAAAATGGTAAATGGCCAAGACAGAAGTTCACCTCAGGTCTGGTTTGACAGCCTGTGCCTTCACCCATTCCACCAACGATGGCAAATTAGGAACTCAGGGGCAAGAACCAGTTTACCAAGCCCAGGTTTTGGCTTTTTGTCCTGAACATTATTGAAAAATTGAATTTCTGAAAACACTGGATTCTTTTTCTCCCTGGAAACACAAGCTAAATGGGCATCGCTCACCAATTGCCATGTTCTCTATCAGAGTCTGTTGTGTTGTTTGCCCAAGAGTGCAGTTAAGAAGAATAATTTCTTCAGTACCTGTTTCTATCAAAAATTGGGAAATTAATGATCAACCAAGAGGGCCACGTGTTTCACTTAGCTGTGTCCCGGGTAGCACCTGCCTGATCACTGTGTTCATTCTGAGTAAAAGAGTTAAAATAAATAATTTTTATAGAAGGCTGTATTTTAAAAATTATTTTCTTAGGGGGCTAATTTTATAATTTATATTCATGTTTTTGAAGTCATTATCTATTTAAAAATACTTGGGTCAGTGTAACACAAATGTTAGAGTAACTCAGTATTTTTTCTTATCCAATAAGATTGATTAGGGATCTATTATATTGAATTTCAACAATTGAATCATGATAGGGAAAACTGAATTATGCAAAAATAAACTGGTGACATAGAGATGACTTTTATGTGGGACATTATTAGTTCTATTTTTAATGAAACATGACATTTTATAATATCTATATCCAATATGTCAAGTTATTTATATTCCCACTAGTGACTTTTCCCTGTAATTTCTCTGGGTACAAATATATGACATAAGATTGAAAGCATCCTTCATCTTCAGCTTTATTCAACATCTACACTCTTAGTTTTTCCAATAATTAAATTTAACAAATGCAAAAAAATCTATGGATTTGCCAAATGTTAGAACAGTTCCTTCACATAAAATATTGCCCTGTGAATTGAAACATTTCTGCTTATAAGCTTCATTTAAATACAGTTTTAAATTTGTAAACACAGTTGCACCTGTTGGAGTGGCATTCTGCACAGATTTAATACAAAGCGATTACTGAAAAGGAAATGAGAAGACAGATGCTTTCTGATTAAGAGTGCAATATTTATGACAGGCTGGTGGTCCAATGCACATTTCTTCTGTCACTTAACAGCTGTTCACATTTTTGTTCTGAATCAGTATATTCATTCTCAATAGGGCATGTCAGAAGGTCGGCCTTTCTCAGTATATCAAAAGATCAGTCTATGCCCTAGCAAGCTTTACACCACAAATTGAAGCTATGGTCTTCACTCTGTTTAACCTTATATTTTTTGCTCTCCTGCTTGAAACATTCTATTTTAAACCCAATTTATCTCTATAATGGAGCATTTAACATTTAAATAATAATGAGATAAAAGGGTATTATAGCTTTTATATAGCGAGAGTCATGGCATAATCGTTTCAATGGCATTTAATAACGCAGGGACAGAAAACCAAGAAGCATAGGTGTTTTAAAACTCTTACTAATTTTTTTTAAAGCTAGATAACTTTGATACAAGTTCTGATTCTTTTTTTATTATTATTAAATCATATAAATGCAATCATGGGGAACCATACACTGGTTTTATATACAATTTGAAATATTTTCATCAAACCGGTTAACATAACCTTGGCATTTTCTTAAGTTATTGTGTTAAGAAATTTATATTCTACATTTAGTAAGTTTCTCACGTATCCTTGTAAGATGCACCATAGGTGTGGTCCTACCAATTACCCTCCCTCCACCCATCCTCCCCACTTCCCTCCCCACCCTTTCCTCTTTCCCCATATTCTTAGGTTATAATTGGGTTATATATTTCATATGAAAGCTATAAATTAGTTTCATAGTAGAGCTGAGTACATTGGATATTTTTTCTTCCATTCTTGAGATACTTGGCTAAGAAGAATATGTTCCAGCTCCATCCATGTAAACATGAAAGAGGTAAAGTCTCCATCTTTCTTTAAGGCTGCATAATATTCCATGGTGTACATATACAACAATTCATTAATC
>CAUYPK010053919.1:0-44071 GCA_963574355.1 Loris lydekkerianus | reverse complement strand
TTAATATATTATTGTTAAAATTATATGCTTTTGTGTGAGTGTTTGTCTGTTTTGGCAGGTCACTGCGTGGTGTGGCTCTCTGACTCTCACAGTTTAAAATTTTGGCTCTTTGTGTCGAACTTGTTCGCCACCCCTGCCATAATGTTTCTAGGTACCCTCCAGACTTCCTTGTTCAACAGGCCAGGCTTTTCTCTCACCCCCTTTGAAGCCTCTTTCTCTGTCCCTTCTCAAAATTCATCTGTTTCTTTTTATTATTTTAATGTAGCTACTAGAAAATTCAATCTCATACGCCGCTGACATTTCATTTCTGTTGAACAGTGCTGCTATTGATTAACGTCATTCACAACGCTCAGGATACAATCCAAAATTCCTAATCATACAAAGAAACAGAATCAGAAAAGAAGGCCGTTAGTGGACACTGAGCCAAGATGACACAAATGTTGGAATTAGATAGAAGACAAGAATTTTAAAGCAGCTATTGTAACTGTAAAGACATAGTGGAAACTATGTGTATGGTCACTGAATACACAGGAAATCTCAGCAGAAAAAAGGAAACACTCCAAGATACAAAATGTTGTTATGCAGTGGGGCTGGATTTAATTGTATGCTTTTTCTGCATCTACTGTTGTGATCTTACAGTCTGTATTTTTGCTTCTGAATTTTCTTTTATTACCTAATTGTTGAGTTACTATTATTTTAAAAGCATTCAGCACAGCCCTGAGCACATAGTATTCCTTCAGTAAATTCAGCCATTCAACATGGATTCATTGAGCACCTTTCCATTCACCAGGCACTGTTCTAGGTTCTAAGGAATTTAGTGGTGAGAAAGACAGATTAGGTCTGCTCTCATGTAATTTAATAAATATTAGGTTTCTCTCTCCACGAGACTTTTTATTCTATCTTGCTCCTTCCATTTCCCTTCTGACTATAAAAAGTGTGAATCAGACTTAAAGAGTGAGTGGAATTTCCATAAACAAAGGAGAAAATTAAATTGATAAGAGGGAAAGTGACACCTGGATTGTACCTTACAGCCTGGGAAAGAAATGCTTGAATGACTGTTCTAGGCTGCTTTGGTTTTTTAGTTTATTTGTTTATTCTGAACCATCTGAGCTCATATTGTTTCTTAAAATTGATACATGAGAATGAAGTGAAACTTCTTGTGAATCCTAACATAATAGGGATACAAGGGCAGTCCAGAAAATATACAGCCATGTGATATGAAAAATAGCATTAACAATGGCTGGACACTTTCTGGCAGCCCTCATAGACACATACATTTGTACATGCATGCACACCCACAAAAATGTGTATACACATAATATATGTATCTATGTAAGTATTATGTACAGTAGCCCCCCAATCTACGGTTTCACTTTCTGTTGTTTTCAGTTACCCATAGTCAACCATGGCCAAAAAATATTAAATGAAAAATTTCAGAAATAAATAATTCATGAGTTTTAAATTGCATGCCATTCTGAATAGCATGATGAGATCTCACACCGTCCTACCTTGGATGTGAATCATCCTTTTGTCTAGCAGACCCACAATGTTCATGCTCCTAATGGTCAGTCACTTACTAGCCATCTCAGCTGTATCATATCACAGCACCTATTTCCAAGCAATCCTTACTTTACTTAATAATGTTCTCAAAATGCAAGAATAGTGATGCTGGAAATTCAGATATGCTAAAGACAAGCTGTAAAATGCTTCCTTCCTAAGTGAACAGGTAAAAAAAAAAAAAAAAATGCCATATCCTGAGATCTACAATAAGAATGAATTTCTTCTATCCATGAAATTGTGAAGGAGGAGAAAGAAATTCATGCATGATATTATAGAGGGTTCAGTGTGATCCCTAGTTTCAGGCAGCCACTGGAGGTCTTGGAATGTATCCATCACAGATAGAGAGGACTACTGTACAGATATTATAAATGCACATATTTGGATAATAAAATTTGAATTATTACATAGCATGTTCTAGTTGTCATCTCCTTCAGAAGAACCTGTATTTATATGGGCTCAGGTTAGTAAGTGAAGAAAAGTGACGGAAATGAGTGCTAGAAAGTAAGAGGGAGATGTAACACAAAAGCAAAACCTGTGCTTGCGTGGGGTGAGGAGGGTTTCAGATGGAATGGGCATGAATGGAGGACAGAGCCTGGAACCTGGGAGAAGACCCCAAGAATCCAGTGGTGTGATTCTGTTAAAGAAGCCAAAATGCAACCCATTGTTGCACCCTGCAACAAGTCAAAGAGTCTTTCTATATTGTTGCTCTTTGACCTTTTAAATGCCAGGAGATGTTTGTCTTTTTCTATCTTATATATTTCTTTATTTCTCCTGCTCTCCATTTAATTTTCTTCAGCCCTCTTTCTCCACTGAGTTCCTGACAGTTTTCTTTGTCTTCCCAACTGGACACCATTAGCACCTCTTTATTCTAATCTTGTACCTACCTCAGTGGATACTTCTCCCAAACCCGGCTGGAACCATATAGAAGTCTTGTGACACACAAGACAGACAGCCTCTCTTTAGCATCTTGAACCCCAGCACAAAAACATCGGCAAACCTGGACCTGACACTGGCAGGCAAGGGAGAAATTACAGATCAGCTCAGCTGTTACGACTATGGCCAGCAGCCTTCACCTTGCTGACCACGGTCTGCAGGGAAGAGGCCTCACCATCATTTGATGTCGAAAGAGCACCACTGTGTGCCAGCTCCTCAAGAGCCAACCCCTAGATAGTCCTGGATCAGGAGTTGGGAACTGACAATGCAGTAGTAGACTCCTACTAGAGCACAGAGCTCATGCTTTACCCAGATTTAACATTTTTGCAGTCTTTTAGAGCTTATTAGCCACTTGAAAAGTCCATTCCAAGTTATTAGATATTTCCCTATAGTATTTATTTGAATTTTTTCCCAGGCAGCACATGCTGTACTGTACATTGAATTAGGGTGATTCAGAAAAGAATATTCATTTCAACATCTTATTGGCAAATGAATTGAATAGTAATCTGTAAGGAAGTGTATTTGGTTTTTAAATTTGTCATAACCAGGGTAGCCTTATTTGGTGTTAAAATTGAAACCCTATTTTTTTTTTTTTTTGTATTAAAGTATGTTCTGTGAGAGAGAGAGAGATCATGACTTAAGAATGCAGCCTTGAACATGTTAGCTACAGCCACAATCTGAAAAGATACTACTGTTTAATCTATTTGTTGCTAGTCTAAAACTTAAAACTTTTCTTTCCCAATCTCCTCTGAAATAAATAAGTAAATCTAATTGAAATTACTACCTTTGTTTATTACATTCCTCACTGATGCTTTGTGAGTGGTCAGCAAAAATTTGCATCGGTCGGATCCTAGAACTTTTTTCTGATATTATTCAAAATTTTAGGACCTCACCTGTATTAAATTAAATGGTAAATTTTTGAAGCATTTTCTTATCTAAGCTAGGAATCATTCAAGATGGAGGAAGAAAAAGCATTTTCAAAGTTGTTTTTTGTTTTGTTTTGTTTTGTTTTGTTTTATCATTTGAACATCCTTCCCTTTGATTATTACAGAGAACAAGAGAATTTCCGGATACCAGGCTCACAGGTGACAGGACTTACCCCTCTGGGAAATGTTTTACTTGCCTATCAAAAAAGATCCTTCTCTCTTCCTGACTGTTTTGAGTAATTAAATATAAAGACCAGCAAGTGCTTGATATTTTTATTTGACTTTTTTATGTCATGATTACAAGAAAGGAAAAGTGAAGGGAAAGGTGAAATTCAACTTGAGGAATACTTAAAGAACAACCAAGATTACAAAGTGATCTATCAGAATTGGAAAGAAGCTATGTGCTTTCCAGGTTCTGGAGCAGACACCAGACCATAGAAGAAATGAGTCAACAGTGAGGGCAACAATGGAAGGTTTCCCAACTTATAAAATTGCTGGGGAGATTTCAGAAATGAGCTTATATGTGCATGGTGGCTGCTTCTCAGAGCGATCCTTTCCCTGTGGGGTCTAAGAAGGGCATTCTTGGTAGCCTTCAGTTTTGGCTGACTCTCTTACAGGAATGAACAGTCTGCCAATAGGGAAGGATCATTCTTTCATCTTCACAAGTGTATATGTAAGGCGGTGCCTGTGGCTCAGTTGGTAGGGCGCTGGCCCCATATACCAAGGGTAATGGGTTCAAACTCCAGCCCTGGCCAAACTGCAACAAAAAAATAGCCGGGTGTTGTGGCGGGTGCCTGTAGGCCCAGCTACTCGGGAGGCTAAGGCAAGAGAATAGCCTAAGCCCAAAAGCTGGAGGTTGCTGTGAGCTGTGTGACGCCACAGCATTCTAGCAAGGGTGATAAAGTGAGACCCTGTCTCTACAAAAAATAAAATAGAATAAAATAAAATAAAAGTGTATATTTATATACAAATAACATTAAAAGTAAAAGGATGAAAAAAGATATATCATGCAAACAAAAAGACTTAAGAAAGTAGGAGTGCTAAACTAATATCAGACAAAACAGATATTTTAAAAACTGTTCCTAGAGAAAAAAATAAAATGTTCCTAGAGATGCAGACATATTTTAGTGCTAAAGAAACAATATCAGGAAGATATGACAACTATAAACATATATGCACCTAACCACAAAGTTCTAAAATAATAGAGCAAAACTGACAGAAATGGATAGAGAAATATGCATTTAACAATAAAGCCAGAAACTTTAGTACCCCACTTTCAATCATGGATTTTAAAAACAAGTAGATGAAAACCTACTTAGTGGGTAGTGAACACTCTCTGGGTAACAAGCACAGTTATAGCCCTGACTCAACCATTACAAAGTGATCCATGTACCACAAAACATGGACTATTTTAAAATTTAAAAAAAATTAAAAATTAAGTAGATAACAAAGAAATATTATAGAAGACTTAAAAAATAAACTATACACATAAGTAGATCTTGTAGATATCTATAGAAAACCCTTCCTAATAACGTCAGAATATACATTCTTTTCAAGGAACATTCTTCAGGATAGAACACATGTTAGGCTATTAACTAAACCTAAAAAGTGTAGAAATGATACAAAGTATATTCTCTGACCACAATGGTATGAAAGAGAAATAAACTTAAGAAACTCACAAATATGTGGAAATTAAACAATATACTTCCTTAATAACCCATGGGTCAAAGAGAAATCACAAAGGAAACCAAAAACTATTTTGAGATTAATGAAAGTGGAGGTACAACATATCAAAACTCAAGGAATTCAAACAACTCAACAGGAAAAAAGAAATAGTCCTATTAAAATGTAGGCAAAAGACATGAATAGACATTTCTCCAAGGAAGGCAGACAGACAGACAATGAATGTGTAGAAAATGCTCCACATCACTAGTCATCAGAGAAATGCAAATCACAGCCACAATCGTCTTCCCTCAGTCAGAATGGCTTTTAATAAAAAGACAAAAAATGGCAGATGTTGGGAAGATGCAGAGAAAAGAGAACTTTTACACACTGTTGGTAGAATGTAAACTAGTATACTAGCCACTACAGAAAACCGTAAAGAGAACTCTTAAAAAACTAAAAATAGAACTACCATTTGATCCAGCAGTCCCACCACTGGGTATCTACGCAAAGGAAAATAAATCAGTGTATCCAAGAAATACCTGCACTCACATGTTGATTGCAGTGCCATTCACAGAAGCAAAGGCACAACATCAACCTAAGTGCCCATCAACAGATGAGACAGGACGCCTTTCTCACCACGTACAAAAATCAACTCAAAATGGATTACAGATTTAAATGTAAGACCCAAAACTATGAAAATACTAGAAGAAGGATAAAGTCTAAAGAAGACATACGTATATACAGTGGAACACAGTTGGGCCATATAAAGAATAAAATCATGTCATTTGTAGCAGTGTGGATGGAACTGGAGGTCATCATCTTGAGTGAAATAAGCCAGACACAGGAAGGCAAATATCACATGTTCTCACTTACGTGTGGGACCTAAAATATCTAGTCACATGGAAGTAGAGAGTGGAAAGATAGAGAACAGAGCCTGCGATAGGTAAGGGCAAGGAGGGAAGAAGGCCAAAAGTGGGTCAAAGGGCATAGACATACAATTAGGAGGAAGACCTTTGGTGTTTGATAGCTGAGTGGGGTGACTGTAGTTGAACAAAAATGTGTCATGTTTGGGAGATGGACATCCTGAATACTCTGACTTGATTGCTACACATTATATACATGAACAAATGTTCAATCAAACCCCATAAAATTGAACAAATGAAAAAAAAAAAAAAAAAACATTAAAAAAACAATGCTAAGTGAAAAGAGCCAGACACAAAAGTTAGCTTATAAAATTTCTGTTTTGATGAAATGTCCGGAATAGACAAATCCATCAGATGGAAAATAGACAAGTGGCTGTTGCAGGCTAAGGGGAGAGAAAGAATGAGGGCAGGGTTGATAATTAAAGGGTACAGGCTTTCTTTTTAGTGTAGTGCACATATTCTAAATGATGGTGAGAATTATTGAACTGTAAACTTCAAATGATGGAACTGTGGTATATAATGAAGCTATTAAAAATAAAATATAACAAGAAAGCATGTTCATGGTCACAGGCTCTTGGGGCACACTAGAGAAAGCCTTCCCCCAGGTCCCTGTGTGTTTGGGGGGTGGCAGGCCAGCCCACAGGCCAGGGTATCTCAGGGTTCTGGGAGCACTGCAGACAATCAGGAGCCTGGGCTGGAATATTCTGTGTCTCCTCTCAAACAAGCACTTGTGGCTATCATCTTAATGACCCCCTTTATCATGCCTCAGTGGCTCATCTCATCTGTTTGTCTGTCCTTGCTCACCACAGAAGGCTGACTTCTCCCAGCACCTGTAGCTGAAATGCTAATGGCAGAGAATTGGATGGGTACAGGCAGCAGACAGTTACCCTCCAGTCAGCCCCTTTGTGCATTGTACATTCCCCTTGGCCACCTCCCTGTCTCCTCCCCACCTTTCCTCTGGAGGGACTCTAGTAAGGAAGGTGTGTGCCCAACAGAGCTACCATTTCCCAAAGACTCTGGCACAAGAGGCAGGAATCCTTTTCCTATTGTCAACTGTTATCTTTGTGGTCTCTCGAAGAATCACTCCCCTCCTCCTAGCATCATACTGGGGACTCAAACAGGTGTCAGGTTGAGTTCAGAGTCAGGAAGCAGGGACCCTCTTTCCCCATGCCCTCTGGGCCTCTCACAGGCAGAGAGGCCTGTTCTGTCTGAGGAGTAGTTTTATACACACATAACTTGCAGAGAATAATAATAGCACGTGGTGAGCCATCTGTGTATTTACTTGGTCATTTCTTCTTAATATCTATGCTATATACTACCATATTCCAAAGGGTTTGCCATTGTACTGCTGAGTTTCAGCCCTCGCCCACCTACCTTCCAGAGTTTAGGCCTAGACAAGATGAGGAAGGGCTTTGGAAACTGAAAAGGGAGTCTGGTCTGGCACTAGGCCCTCGCTGGGGCCTGCTAGACTATGCAGACCTGTCTGTCCTTCTGCTGGCTCCTGGCTTGGCCCCCAAGCTCAGCATGCCTCAAGGTCACTGCCTAGACTTGCTAGCCTAGGTCATTCAGATCCTACCTTAAAAAAAGTTCCATCCTCCTTTTTTCCTCACCTCTGGCACTTCTGTCCCCAAATCCCAAAATAGAAACACCAGAATAAAAATGAGCAAATATTATACACAGGTGGGAGAGTTAAAATAAGAACTTGATCAAAGTTATGTCTAGAAATACTCCAGCATTGGTATTAATTTTTTTTAAATAACTGAGCACATCCCTTATGGTCACGTTTTACATCTATTCCTTCCTAAGAAACCATTGAAGGCTTTCTAGGAATGTCTCACATAGGCTGGATCCATAAACCTTCAGAAGGTGCCTATAAGACCCAACATCATGGAACCTGGGTTTTCTGACCATCTAAGGTAGGCATCCTCAAACTTTTTAAACAGGGGGCCAATTCACTGTCCCTCAGACTGTTGGAGGGCTGGACTATAGTTTTAAAAAAAACAACTATGAACAAATTCCGATGCACACTGCACATATCTTGTTTTGAAGTAAAAAACAAAATGGGAACAAATACAATCCACACAGCTTCATGTGGCCCACAGGCCGCAGTTTGAGGACGCCTGATCTAAGGTGATGCTGGGAGCTCATGTGCCTGGCCTGCTTGCAAAGTTACTGCACCTTCAGGGTCATCTTTGAGTTTCTCTGTAGAGTATGGCGTTAATCTCAGGTCCCCAGGCAATAGGGACATTCTCTGGAGACAGGCAGCTTCTCCCATTCCTGGAAGGTGACCTTCCAGCTCTGGTTGATTGCATGTTTATGCTAAGGAGGTTATTGTATCAAGGTAGGGATGGAATAAAGGATTTCTTCAGGGAGCCCACATTGCTCTGGGCAAGAAGAGCAACCTTCTCTTGTGTGGGAGCAAGTTTTCTGGGTCGTATTCTGGGAGAGTTTTGATGCTGGAGGAGTAAGAGCAACATTTCAGGTATGTGGGGAGTGGGATTGGAAACAGGCGGAAGGGAGTGGGCCTTGTCTGGAGCTGCAGAGGCCCTTTCCTCAGTTCTGTCTGGGTCTCTTCTGAGAGCATCTTAGAGAGAGGTTTCAAATGTCAAAGGAAATAGTTTGCAAGTGAAATGTCTTGGGCAGCTTGTCAGACAAAGCCACAACCACCCGTTCTGACCCTAACAATGGTGTGTGATGTGGGGTCCTGCAGTCCAAGTCTAGCTGGACCCTGTACAAACCAACACTGGTCACAGCAGTTCCTCCCACAGCGTGACAACATTAGAGCAAGAAGGGATTCCATGGTCACATCAGGTAGAAAAGTGCGGTGTCAGACGGAGCCCTGGGTGGCTCAGTGCCACACAGTCTCTCTGCCCCAGGGCACTGTGAATCTGTGAGAATGCTATGCTTTTGCCATTTCCCAGGAGAATTTTGAGCTTGGAATCCACTCTCTCTGATGTTTGTGCAGAGAAGGGTACTCCCAGCAGCAGGCTCAAGGCCTGCAAGGGGAGCTGCTCGGTGACCCCTCGCCTCCACTAGAAAAGTTAACTCAGGCAACCTCTTCTTCCGTCCAGCAGACAAGCATCCAGTAACAGCTGCCAGTGAGGCTCCGCTCTCACCAGCCTCCCAGCCTGCTCTGAAGCTGTGACTGTCACGTGGAAATGCCTGGTGGTGATCCTGGCACCACTGGCCTTGCGGGAGGTGGGAACCAGATCTGAACGTGTACCGAAAAGATCACAGTATACAGGAAGGATGTGGAGTAGCTCCTAAATCAAAGAGATGCTGAAAGCAGGTCTAGGAGAAGGGGGTCTCAGAGCCAGCTGCAGTGAGCTGCTCTGCAGGCCCTGTGGCCATACTACCCCTGCCCCCAGGGCCACTCTGTTCAGCCTCCAGGCTCCTCTGGTCACTCTACATATGCTCTCCTGCTACCCAGCACACAAGAGCATGTTGAAGGTCCCCACAGGAAAACCTAGGTGTTCCCACCAAATGCAGGAGGACCACACTGGACAGCAAAAGCAGCGGGTGCATCCTGCGTAGACATGCCAATATCATGACCAGAGCAGGGCTGAGCAATGAAGACTGTCCACCTGACACTGCTCAGCTAGAATGAGAATCCCTTAGTAGCAAGGCTTCTGTACTGGAAAATTCCTGCATGCTGGGGAAAGCCGGCCTGACCGGAATGTTACTCTTGGATGGGAACTTTCAACGTCAGCAGCCATATGATTCTCAAAGTATGAGAGTTTTTTTTCCAAACTCTTCATGACTGGGTGTGGTGCAACCTGTTACCAAACCCAGACTTTTCCTGGTTATTTTAACCCTCAGATTAATAGACACAATCTCCAGTTCCTACAGTGTAACCCGATCAGCTGTGATGGCTGAGAAAAAAAAGTGGGGCCAGTGGATTCATTCGTTGCTGTTTAAACCCCATCCACTGGTCCGTCTGCTTCCTATTGAGAGCTCAGTTTATTCCCATAAATCCCAGAGAAACCACTTTCTCTCAAAAGAATACTTGAAAAGAATTCATTGTAAAAGTAGAGAATGTTAAAATTCAAAAATTGTGCTCTTCTTGATAACGATGTAAATTATGGAAGTGGCAGAAACCCAAGGCCCTTTGGGAACGGGTCAGTCCATTCCTGCCCACTGGCAGTGAGGAGAGGAGGGAGGAAGTAGCTGTCAGTGGGCTCTTGGGTCAGGCACACGTAAGCCTCCTGGAGAGTCAATGCATTCCCCTCATTTTTCAGATGACTTCAAGATGCTCAGTCGTGAAGTAACTTTCCCAAACTCATTCTGGTAGCTAGTGGAGCTCAGCACAGGTTTTCCTCCTTTAAGACTAATTTTAAAAACAATACAACCCTGGTATGAGAAAGAACCCTTTTGACCAAGTGGAAGGAGAGGATCTATCAGACGGTGCTGTAGCCCCTCAGCTCAGAGGGAAATGGAGGGGAAGCTGCAGTAGCCCTTTCTCTGAAAAAGGTAGCCAGCATTCGAAGTTGTGAAATTAATCACTAGAGCAATTTCTAAGAATGCCATAGTTGGCCAGTTTTCTGACTTGTTCATAATGTTACTTGGACCCATGCTGGAGAAGATATTAAAATTCAGGACCTGATCCATCTAAGGCAGTGGTTCTCAACCTGTGGGTCACAACCCCTTCATAATGAAAATACATCACGGCATTAGGAAGGTTGAGAACACTGGTCCAAGGGGTACAAATATGAAGGTGGTTTCCCAGGAGACTTGGGCGAGGCTTAGGTGAGGGCAGGGGAGATGCTGGTGGGTCCTGTCCTGGACTTCCAAGACCACTGGGCTCTCTACCCACAGCTAACCAACCTCAGGCTTGTAAGGGCTGGGAGGGACCCTCACACTTGGAGCCTGAGTGACCAGTGGTGCAAGTTGCCGGGGATAAACCCACTGGAGAAGTGAAAAGTGGGTCTGTGGCCCATGTCTGAGATATTCTGGGTAAAAAGCTAAACTTGCCCACTCAGGGATCAAACCTATGTCCATTGACACCTCCGTGGCTTCCTCTATGACCAGATAATGCATTCACCTGGGCCAAGTGCACAAGGCTCCTCTGTCATTTTTTTTTTTTCTTTTTTTTTTTTGCAGTTTTTGGCCAGGGCTGGGTTTGAACCCCCCACCTCCAGATATGGGGCCAGCACCCCCTCCTTTGAGCCACAGGCGCCTCCTCTGCTCTGTTATTCTTATATGGACTGTTATGACTCTATTTCTTGTTTACTATTCCCCTCTTTTTCCTCTTCTGGGGAAGGGTAAGGACCTTATCGATGCCCCATTCATTCAGCAGGTTTCTGTTAGGAACCTTTGCAGAGCTAAGTGGACATGTAGTGAGTGCTGTACAAACATGCAAACTCTTGGGGTACCCACCAGCGCTAAAGCTTAGCATGTCTCAATAAGTCACTGGAATAGATGAATGGACCCTTTAATACTGGTGGAGGGAAAGTGTTCAGATACCCCAGAATTCCTCATCACTATAGATAGCGGCATTGTGTTGAAAATGAGGTTTCATTCTAGCATCACAAGCATCACCCACTAAAGGGCAGGTGTCTGGCCTAGACAGAGTCTCCATTGACAAGGGGGTGGAATTCAGAGTCTACTTTGGGACCTGGTATGTGTTTCATTGTCCCCTGGTTACACTTACCCTCTCTGAGAGCAGCCTGTGGTAGACTTTATCCATACCTGTTCTACAGCCACCTGACCTTGACCCCAACCCGACCCCAGCGCCTCTCATTCCACTGTTGGCATCAATTCCTGCAGAAATCTCTTAAGTATTTCCTTTTCCTAGTCATGTTTTACAATGCATTTGTTAGAACATTGGGAACAAAAGCAAGATCACTATATCCTTAGCATGTAGAGCCACCAAGGCACACAATTCAAGGCTTAGTTGCTAACCAGAAAGAGATTGAAATGCTCTCTCTGTATCACCAGGGTCATCCTCACGTGGGACTTTCTTGAGAGCCTGGTCTCCGGTCCCCACTTTAGCTGCTTGCTATGCACAAACCCTGGACATGTTACATGATCTCACCATTTGTCCAATTGGGAAATTAGAACATCTCCCATAGACGTCTTGAGAAGATTAGGTGAAGTAATGCCTATAAATTCCTTTACCTCAAGTAAGCACTCCATGAACCCCAGCCAAAACCATCATCACTGCTCAGCTACAAAACTATATTAAGGGTAAACATCAGCCAGCTGTTGGACCACAACATTTTATGGGTGTCCATTATTTCTTAAAACACTCACACGTGCACGCACATTTTAATATAGTTATAACTTCATTTAAATAACCCATGCTGGTATTTTCTAGGTAATAAAAGATTGGGGGCAGGTCCTAGCATATGCCAACATTCCTCTTCTTGTCAGAACAAGTTCATATAATTTATACATAGTTCAGGATAAATTGAAACAGAAAAGAGTCTCAAGTGGTTCATTTCTAACCTCATGAATGTTTCTGACTCTATGCATGTGAGCTTCAGATATTATCAGCAGGGGTTATTATCAGATGGGGGTAAGATTAGGGGAGGGAAAAGGCTTATGAAGGAATTTCAGTATCATTCAAACCCAAAGATTGAGTTACAAACTCAGCACGTGACTAGAGACTTCACAGATGTGCTGTGCCCAGGTGACTCATTATAGGCGGGCTGAAGCCAGTGTGAGGTGGGAGAGCAATATGGAGGGACATGAAATGATGGATTCTGCCAGCATTTCTATCCACTGACATGTATTTGCATTTAAATACTACTGAAGGAAGGAACCTGGTAAATACAAGTATGTATTTTACTGACATGTATTTGCATTTAAATGCTACTGAAGGAAGGAACCTGGTAAAATATGAGTATGTATTTTACTGACATGTATTTGCATTTAAATACTACTGAAGGAAGGAACCTGGTAAAATACAAGTATGTAATTTCTGAAAGGAATCCCCTATTGGCATTAAGAGCAGAAATTAGCACTGGAGGTAATGAATGTGCTCTGGCCCACTCCATGAGTGTAGCTCAGTAATGTTTTCCTCCGTGACTTTTCATCTGCTTCCTGGAAGAGAGCTTCCTTGGAGAGAGCTTTGCACTGAAGCTTGAGCGCAGGGAGAGAAAGACATTTCAGCTGTACCTGCCCAGAGAGTTGTCAGAGAGGACAAAGGGTGACCTGGGGGCCAACCACTCTCAGAGAACTAATCGGAAACCAGACCCAGGCCTCAAGGAATTGTTTTGATGGTATGTGTGATGGTTCTATTGTATCAGAATCCTCTCTGGAGCTTACTAGCTGACAAATTGCTGGGCCCCATGCCCAGAGTTTCTGACTCAGTAGAATCTAGGGGTGCAACCTGAGGATTTCTAACCAGGTCTCTGATTATGCCAGTGGTGCTGGTCCAGGACCACACTGAAAGCTGCCACCTACCACCAGTAGAAAGAGTGTGGAGCTTTTCTAGGAGGGAGAGTAGTCAGTTATCTCATCTCCTAAGGGCTAGATGGTCCAGAGCCCAGGCCCTTGAAGGGAGAGGGCAACAGACCAGAGAACTAACCAACTTGAAAACACAGGCAGGACTTTGTAGGAGGCTCCAAGGCTCGCACAGCAGAAGCGTTAGTGACTAGAGATGAGGAAGGCCCAGACTCACAGAGCACTCCTCCTTTGCTCTTCTCTCAGGCAACCAAGGATGTGTGAAAGGGCCTGTGACTCTGTCTTTAGTTCTAATGAAGCTGGAATATTTGTGACAAAAACCTGAGAAGCAAAGACTAGCCATATGGTTTTGTAATTTGTCGCAGTTGGGAAAGGAAACTGAACAACATTAAATCTAGATCATGACATATGAAGGACTGGGCACCCCCTTGGCAGCCCTGGGTGAGCCAATGCAAGGACCAAGAGCACTGGCAAAAGAGAGGGGCATGTGGTGACAGGGGGCGGAAAACAGCTTGGAACCTTAGCAAGCAGCTCAGACCAGGCAGGCAGGTGCCCACAAGCTGAGCTCTGCTCAGAAGGGTTCAAGAGAGAGCTTTTTGTTGTTTTGTAACTTTTAAAATTAAAAAAAAAAAAAGGGGGGGCAGGAAGAGTAAGCCTGCTGAGGCTAAATGAAAGTGGTGCTTCGTCACTGCTGCTTCATCACTGCTTTTCCACAAGGAAAATGGGGATAAAACTAGGAAAGGTAGAAAAGAGCAGGTAAAAGAGCATGGCAGCCTAAGAAAGATAAGGAGAAGGCAGGGCAGGCAGCCCAGGAAGCAGCAGCAGAGTATATGTTGAAGCTGAGGAGGGAAAATTTGGGTGGCCAGGTTCATGTGCCAGCCCCACACTTGCCCCTGGGGATCTCAGGCAGGCCACTTAGCCTCTCCACCAGCAGGTGACTAAGATAGTGCCACCTCATAGAGTTGTCATGAGAATGGTGTGAGTTAAGAGAAATAAATGTAGGACATTTGCTGCCCATGGTGAGTGCTAAATTTGTCATTTTTATGATCACTGTGATGATTTTCTAGAAGTATCCAAATCCCCATTCCAGGATGAAATCTAATCCAGGATGCTGTAGAACTCTACAGATGTTACGTAACTCCAAGCCTCTATTGACTGGTTCTGAGAACTCCTAGAACATGAGAAAAGAGCTAGTGGTCTGCAGAGTGAGTCTCAATTTCCTATACAGATAAGTGGGCAGGTCTGAGGAATTTAGCCTTAGCCACTGGCATAACTAGAAGGCAAGCAATGATTTAGACATATAGTTTGTGTGCATTTTAGAAAAAGAGGTTGCATGAGTGTCCCAAATGTGGTAGAATTTAATGAGAATATTCTGTGCATGGGTCAGCAGAGCACTTAGTAAGCCTCCCATGGCACTGCTACAGAAGAAACCGGAAAGTGGGGTAGGCTGATGGCCTGTCACTCTGGAGCCATGGCTCCTGAAGGGCCGGTCCACAGCTCTGTGTAGTTTGTCAGAAACCTCCTGTCATGTAACTTCTTTGGGAAGAGTTCCCTGGTGGGGACTGTCATGGGATTAGGAAGCTCCACAGGAATATGTGGGTCTTAAATGATAGGTCTCCTCTCAGAACAGGGTGCCCATTCTGTTCTCCCACCCACTCCTTGTGGTTCCAACGCATGAGACACAAATTCCTGGCCTTCAACAGTTTTAAGGACCCGAATGGTGTCCTTACAGAACATCAGAACAGAGAAGGAAAATTTGAGCTGAGGATTTTATATCTAGCTAAACTGTACCAGGGCTTTATAGAAACATTTTTTAAAATATGCAAGAGTACAGAACACTTTACCTATGAGCCCTTCTTGAGGAATGTACTAGAGCAATAATCAGCCAACTTTTTCAGTAAGGGCAGATATTAAATATTGGAGACTTTGCATACCATATGGTCTCTGCCATAATTACCCAACTCTAACATTGTAGCCCAAAAGCAGCTATAGACAATGTATTTAAAAAAAAATGGATGGGGCTGTGTTCCAATAAAACTGAATTTACAAAAACTAGAGTTGGGGGTATTTGCCCTCAGGCCATAGTTTGCCACCCCCTTTACTATATAATAGGATGCTCTTCATCAGCTAAGAGATGACTGGGGACATGGGAAAAGGCTGACATGGTGAGCATCTTAATATGTTTAATTGTAGGGTAAAGACTGAGCAAAGATAGAGGATGGGGTGAAAGAATAATGTGTAAATGTTATGTGTCCTGACAAAATGAAAATGATACAACTGTAAACAATATGGGGAAAGAAAGAGAGATGAGAATAAAAGAACAAAAAGAAAGGAGAGAGAGTAGAAAGTGTAAGAGTGGAATGTCATCATTGATTTTTGTTTAAATGTTGAGTGGGAGTCAAGAGATATTATTAAAAACTGATAGGTAGTAAAAGATTAGGAAAGAGGGAGCATTTTGTAAAGGTATAAGTACTTCCCTACCTCCCAACTTGTGTTCACCTCTTCTTCTTGTCCAAAATGCCTTCACCCTTATTCTCCACCTTGTACATGCTAAAACACAGTGTGATACCATACCCACCAGACCGGTTAAAATGGAGAAGATAAATGATCAATGATAGTAAGGCAAGGGCATGAATCAATTGGAATTCTCATTTATTGCTGGTGTGAGTGAAATTGACATAAGCACTTTGGAAATCTATTTGGTTAAACATACAAATTCTCATGAACCAGAAATTGCACTCCTGGGCATATACCAATAGGTTGTACGAGACATGTCTAAGAATGTTCAGAACAGTTCCTTTATAAGAGCTCAAAATTTGAAACAACCCAAACACCCATCCACAGTACAATGTATAGACTGGGTCTAGTTACACAGTGGAATACAACATAGTGATGAGAATGAATCATTGCCCCCCAAAACATAGATTTTTCTCACAAATCAATATGGAGTGAAAGAAGCTACACCCAAAAAACAAGAGTACATGCTCTGTTGATTTCATATATAAAGTTCAAAACCAGACAAAAGGAATCTGTAGTGATAGAAGTCAGAATTGTTGGGAGAGGCTTGTAAGTGGAAGTATGAGGGAGTCTTCTAAACTGCTGGCAATGTTCTTTTTCTTGGGAAGGGAAAGGAAAGGAGTTGTAGTTATGTGCCCTGCTTTGGGAAAATTTGTCAAGCTATACACTTACAATTTATGTACCTTTCTGTGTATATGTTGAACTCAAATAAAACTTTTACCTATGAAAATGTTTTGAGTAAAACAAAAATAAAAAATAAATAAATAAAATAAAATAAATACTCCCCCCCTCAAAAAAATAAATAAAAGAAATAATATCATGGAAACACAGCGAGTATAAGAAAATATACATAGTAACTATGATTAAATAACATTATAAAGTTGAGAAAAAATATATTGGAATGAGCCTGGCTCATTTTCAAATTGGCTTGCAAAAAAAGACCCAACTATATGCTGTCTGTAAGAAACACACCTAAAAGAAACTAATACACACAGGCTAAAAATAAGGGAATAGACAAATGTATACCAGAGAAATGAAAACAATAAGAAAGCAGGAGTAGTAATCCCTATTTTAGTCAAAGCAGACTTTAAGCCAAACATCATCAAATGTAACTAAGAAGTTAAAAGCCTTGGTTTATAATGAATATATAACAGTAATGAATATTTATGCCCCAAGTAACATAGCAATCATTTATGTAAAACATAAACTGTAGGGGATGCAAGGAGATATAAATAGAAATTTATTGGTTGGGGACATTATTGACATACTACTGTCAATGTGAAATAGATTGTAAGGACCTGTAAATGGCAAGCATACCAAAAATAAGGAAGGATATAAAAGATCTAAAAAACATATTCACTAAAGTAAATCATATGTATCAAACACTATACCTTGGTAACAGAGAATATGCTTTTTCTCTCAAGTGCACATAGAATATTCATAAAATATATTATGATCATATATTTGGTCATAAAGAAAACATCAGTAAATTCCATAAAATTGATTGAAAGACAACACTCTTTGATCACAAAGCTATAAAGCTGGAAATTAATAATTTAATTTTTTTAATACAGAAGCCCTTCTACCTAGAAATAAAAATATACAAGATATGGCACCCACATTTGGCAATAACTCAAAAGTGGGGAGGCCTGGGTATGTCCACAGCTAGAACCTCAGAGCATTTAAGCTGTTCCTTCATTTGCTCATTTAACAGATACATACTGAGTCCTACTGTGTGCCAGGTACTGTGTCCAGCCTGAGGCTAACCTAGAATGAAGAGGCTCCTCTCTACCTTCCAGAGCTTCCTTCTGAGGGGAAAGACCAAAATAGAAATAAGGCAGTTCCAGCCCAGTAGGAATAGCCCATGCACTACTGGGATTTGTACCAAGGCATGATGAGGCAGCAGGAAGTGGTTGCTGTGCTATATCACACCAGCATTGGCAGTATGTACTTTGCTATTCAAGGACAGGTAGAGAAAGCCGAGCCCACCTTGCCTCTCACTGGCTGTGTGGCCCTGAGCAGGTTACTTCATGGGAGTTCCCATTTTCTCATCTAATTGGAAGCCAAGTTATCACTAAATCATGTAACATTTGGCATTAAGAAGAGTCCAGTTAGTGTTGTTTTTATTTATTTACTTAGGGCTGATCAGGTTACAATCAGGCATGTATTTGACTGGGGGTGTTCAAAGCAGGAAAGATGTGGGGGACTGGGGGCAGTGGCCTGGATTCTGCTGCCTCATAATGAATAGCTAAAGGGCTGTGTGCATGGGCAGGAGCTAAAGGGAGATGTAAAAGGGCTTTCAGGGACCTTCTTGTCCTATTGCCTCTACATACATAAACCATTGTCACCTGGAGAAAAAGCACCTCTTCTGATACCCACCAGGCTAATGGAGCACACGTGGCTGGGTCACAGTGTAAAGAACTCCCCATAATGCAGAGCTCCAAGCAGTCCCCAATGGTCTGAATATGCTGTTGCTCATCACCTTAGATCCAGAACTTCTATTTCCACCCCCTGGAAATCATCCAAAATGGGGACAAAGTTGGTAACTATTCAAATGTCCAACAAGTACACGCTGGCCAAGTAATTTATATCTCTGTGTATGTGACAGAGTATCTTGCAGATTTTTGATTTTACAGGAATTTCTTCTCTTATAAATAGTGATATAGAATACAAAATGGTTTGTTTATACTATGACATCAGTGTTAAAGGATATATGTTTAGGGAAAAACACTAGGATCATATGTATCCTTTGGTTCTCTTGCTTTATTTTTTTGTGTACCTCCCAGATTTCCTACAGTGTGCACAAATCATATTTATAATTTCTACTAGGTGAACAAAAAATATGGCTATAGGAGAGATTCCAGAAATGAGTGAAAATGTAGATCAAGATCGCTTTAGTAAGCTCAAAGTCACTTCAAGCTTTGTGATAAAAAACGTTGTCTTATAACACTTGAAACACTCAGTTTTCTTCACTGACAACCATAGAATTCAGTTAAATTATAAAGACATCTGTGGGGTACCGTAACAAGCACAAAGCTCTGTGCTAGAAACTGTCCTTCAGAAGAGGTAGGGATAAGATAAGGACCTGGACAAAGACCCTCCACAGCAAAAGCCTTTGTGGATGAAAAGAGGCAGTCTGGACCCTGAATGTCCCCAGAGAGTGGGACATTCTCTACAATTCTCCAAATAAAATTTTCTATTGTTTGCCTAAAAATAAAAACTGATGGCCTATAACACTCGGAGGAGAAGAAGAAATATATTATAAAACTCAGCAGGACAAGACTTGATACAGGCAGTCCCCAGGTTATAAATGAGATAGGTTCTGTAAGTTGTTATGTAAGTTGAAATAGGTACATTTACCTATTACCTTGTAGTAGCCTCTGTTCCTGAGTGTAAGTTGTAAGTTGGATGTTCATTGATTCAGGGACTGTCTATATAAGAGTCTTTTCTCTCAGGGTCTTAAATGCAGAATAAGGGCCAGCCAGTCTCCTGTGGGCCTACTGATGGGAAATTCTTAAAGCTCAATTAGGACTAGGCATGGTGGCTCACACCTGTAATCACAGCACTCTGGGAGACCAGGGCTAGTGGATTGCTTGAGCTCATGAGTTTGAGTGCAGCCTGATCAAGAGTGAGACGCTGTCTCTACTAAAAATAGAAAAACTAGCTGGGTATTGTGGCACCTGTAGTCCCAGCTACTGTAGTCTCAGCACCTGTAGTCTCAGCTACTTGGGAGGTTGAGGCAAGAGGATCACTCAAGCCAAAGAGTTTGAGGTTGCTGTGAGCTATAACGGCAGAGCACTCTACCCAGGATGACAGAGTGAGAGTCTCTCTTAAAAAAAAAAAAAAAAATTAACACCTTTGCTGAGCAGATATGTAGGAGACTTTCTTCAGATTCAAGGAGAAGCAGTATTCTAGTGAAAATAGATCACCTGACAGGATACTTGCTGAACAAACATCTCAAAAGCTTAGAGGGCAATTTAGTGCTATAGACTGAATAAAACCAGAAAGAAAATGGATTTCTTTCCTTTCTGCTTGGAGGACTGACAGGCCTAGTGCCTGTAGCTCATTAACTATCAAAATTATTAACTAATTATTAATTTCAATTGAAAGTGGTTATGGTATTCATTATTTCCTCTCATCCCAAGATTCTGCATTGACTCAGAACATGAATTATCCAGAGTGGTCCAAAATTTCTAAACAGTTTTGGACCAGGTTCACTGCCTTTGGCTGAGTAAGCCAGTCAGGACTGGGTGGCTAACGGTCTCCGTTACATAATTTACTGAGAATTTAATTGAGACTAATTTCTGTCTCTCATTCGCCTGCCTGAAGAACATCTGCCCAGCAACTGCTGTGATTCCATTTGGTTGGGATGTTTGAATCTTTCTGTGAAGTGAAATAAGGGGCATAAATATTTTATGGTAGATTTATCCCACTGTCACTTTTTATAGGAAACTGCTGCTTGTGTTATTAGCCAGCAGCATGAATATTCACTGTATCTCCAACATGCTGGAGCCAAGGTTTAGGGTGTGGCCTGTCCATCCCTGGGAGGTGTGGCTAAGCCAGTGTTTGTGGGGCACAGTGTGTGCAGATCCTCTGTGACATGCCTGAGTCCATCCAGCAATGACCTTGGATCATAGCAGATTGACATATATGATCAATCCTTGGCACATTCAAATGAGAAACCAATGAGTAGGAGGCTTTCACCCCATTTCACAGATGGAAAAACTGAGCCTGAGGGAACTTCAGAAGCCAAGATCAACAAAGACTTAGCCAGTGAGCCCGAACAGTATCTAGAATTGAGCCTCTTGACTCCTAGGGTGTCTAAGCCATAGCAAGGTTAGGATATTTGTGGAAGGGGGAAAGTACCATGTAGAGTCCTTAGAGAGCCTTAGAAGAGCCAGCAGTGGCAGAAGGCACATCTAGGACCTATGGAGGAGCACGCACTTGAGATAGGCCAACTGAGAGAAGTGAGGAGGGTGTGCAGGCAGAGGGAATAATGCCGGCATCTCAGGGTCAGGGAACGTCCAACAGTCAAGGAGGAAGGAGCACAGGCAGCCAGCCAGTGCAGAGAGATAGGCTGCTTATCTTAATCTATCCTAATTATTTTCTTAACCCAGAGTCTTATTTTTGTTTGCTTACCCAATCAATCAAACTGTCAATCCTTGGTGTAAGAATGGAGAAGTATGGGCTGAGTGAATGATTAATTCATCAGACTGGGCCTTAAATGTAGAGACCCAGGATATGAAAAGCATTAGGCACAATGGAGCCATTGAAGGCCTCAGAGTGAGGAAGGAGCATGACTGAAGCTGAGACAGAGGTATGTAGACTGCTTGGTGGGGTAAAGAGATTGCATGTGGGGAAGGCTAGTTAGGAGACTATTACAGTACCCCAGGTGAAAATAGGCATGGACACCAGGAGGGAGAGGCAGATTTGAGATCTCTTGTTGGGGGTTGGCTTGGTGACACTTAGCAATTGCTGGGACGTAGCACAGATTGCAGTTCACACTGACTCCGCATGTGATCACAAGTCTGGGCTATGGAAAAGGAGTGGTAACTGGACTTCAGTGATGGGAATATAGGGATGGTTTGTGATCTTACACACCTCCCCAGGACCACAGGCATGATGGGACTCCCTGCTGTCTTTTAGACTGTTGATCGCATGGGCCTGGAGCCCCCAAGGTGGAGAGTTAGGGGTCCCACGCATCACAGTATCTATGGAAACCATAGTATAGGTCAGCTCTGCATACGGGAACCATAGCATCTTTAAGTGAGCTAGGAGAGTACAGGAGCCGAAGACTAACCACAGGGAGGAGGTGGAGATGGAAAAGTAGAAGGCAGAGTGGCAAGTGTTCCCAGCACACGGGAGGCCCAGCAAGAAGCCCGCAAAAATAAGGAAGAGCCTTGTCAGTGTCAAAGCTGTCATCTGTACTAAGGATCGCTATGACAAGTTATACTCAACAAGCACCCAGAATCACTTGTTAGTAGGAAGGCAGACTTTGTCAAATGCCAGCCAGAGACTCAGGATTTGGGTGTGCAGGAAGCAGCTGTCTCTACGTGGCTCCAGCCTGGATATCTGTCACCCCCAGGCAGCCCCTTTTCAGGCTGACCGTGGACATGGCTTTCACTAGCCGTGGCCACCAGCGCTACAGCTACTAACTAGCAACATATTACAAGGCACCAGGGACTCAGATTAGACCAACAGAGAGTCACCTTGGAGAGTGGAGATTATTGTCAGGGGGCCTCACTGGCTCCTAAATGATCCAGAGGAGTCCCGGGCATGTGACTTGCAATTAAAGGTGATTGTGTGTAGGTGAGGATTCAGGCAAAGCTGTGAATTCCCCTGCTCATAAAGCCATAAAACCGTAAAGCCATGTGCCAGAATGCTCACAGGTTAGCCCCTGTCTCCAGGCAGCCCGATTGGTGCTTGGTTGTTGGGTCATGTTGGAGCCCTGCCTCCGCCCCTCCTAAGGCAGCAGGAGCCCTTCTCCTCTGTCCCAATCCAGGATGCAGGGAGCTGGCTCACTCAGACTCCTGAGAACAGCCCCTCAGCCCCCAGGAACACATTCTGAGAGTCTTGTGCAAGTCTTATGGTTTTCATAGCCAAAGTAGGGCAGCAGCGGGGCAGATGCTGGGAGGTCTGCATGCATGTTTTCATGTTGAATAACTCTGTGGGGCTGGGCAGCAGGGCTGGCTGGACTGGGACTCCTGCTGGTGTTAATCAGGCCTCTGGACGTTTTCTGAAGCCCACTAGGTTCAGGGCTTTAGTGTTCATATCTGGCAGGTGCTGTTCTGGTGTCCTAGGAAAACCATGTCACATCATTAATCTATGGGAGTCTTTTTTCCCCCTCAATCTTCTTAGGACAAAATTCCTGAAACTAATCTGTTAAGCCTTGTCAAAGTCAGGCTAACATATGGGTAGTAGCATGATGGAAATAAAGCAACATCAGTGTGCAGTGTCGTCTCCAGGTGACAACTGGAGGGACACATGATTCCGGCTATTCCAGTTTAGCTGCAAAACCACCACGGCCACCGCCCCATGATTTTTAAGTATAAAGTCCTAGACTAGAGGCCATGGGGCCAAATTCCACAGCAGACATCTTAAGCTCTTAGAGTTTATTTCCAACATTTTAAAATCAGAAGATTAAAGCAAGACTCTGGATTTTCAGTTTTGCTTTTCAAAATGAATGGTTTGGCAACACTTGACCACACGGCCATAGAGGGTTGGAGCCCAGGGTCTGCCCCGCTGACCACGGCCTCAGGCCCTCTGCAGCCGGGGTCAGCCAGTACATAAGGCACCTGACGGTAGCTTCCATAAGTATTTTTCTTATAGAAATTTTCATTTGTACCAAAGAGTACTGAGATTAACTAATAAACACTCATGTCTAACCCTCCTGGCTTTAACAGATCTTCACGACTGCTGTACTTGTTCACACCTTGTAAGTGGTAACGTATTACAGACATGTTGAAGATGCTCTCGGCCCCACTCCCATATGCCTCCTGTCCGCTGTTGGTATTTGTGCTTCCCACCCACATTTTGACTATATATTTACGTCTATACATAAAAGAAAATAGTGCTTGGCAAGTCTTAAACAGTCTGTTAGCATATGTACATCTGTCTTGCCTCTGGGAACTGTCTGTGTCACCGCTGGAGCTCTGGTGCGCCCATTTTCTTTATGTTATTTCACTTTTTAAATTTATTCCTTCTCACTGGAGTTAAATGATATCTCAAAGTAGTTTTGATAGTCTTAATTTTCCTTTGTGACCCACTGCTCACCCTCTCACAATCAACAGAATCTGATAGGATGCCACCTTTGGTTCTAGAGTTAAACACGTGACAGGCCTAATGAATCTCATTCCTGTGGGCTTCTGGGTCAATGGTGGGTACATGAACTAAAACTAGTCCAACTAATTGAATTCCAAGTCTCTTGATAGGAATGTACAGCTTTATGACATAATTTTCCAAATGAAAATTCTGATTTTTTTTTTACACTAACGGTACTTAATGAAGACAGTAGCCATCAATGAAATGAGTCAACAGTAAGGACTTATGTTTTTCCCAAGCAACGATGATGGCATCGTCACTTAACTTACTCAACTTAGCCACTCTTATCCGGTCTCTCTTGTGCCCAGCTGACACTATTGAAACCAGGCCACAAAAGGTCTAATAAATATGGTCTTAGAAAAGAGTTTTTCTCTGATCAAAATGGAGACTCAATCAGAAGCACCGCCATAATCTCTTAGTAACCAGTCAAAGTGAGAACAAAACAGTCCAGCACATGTTGGGAGGTAGTGCATTCTCCTCACTGCAGGTGATCAAACTCAGGCTGGGAAATTGCTTATAAAACATGTAGTAAAAGGGATTTAAATGTCCACTGGGAGCTCGGACTATTATATTGCCAAGGTGATGCCTTCAATGTCGGCTTTTAAAATAGTTAAAACATTCCAACATATGCACACAAACAGAAACATGATATTCTAAGAATTAAATAGATTTGTGCTATAGATTTGCCTCCAAAATTTTTTGGAAGCATTAGAGTGTGAGATGCTTTTCTTTGCAGGGAAACTAAATTGTGATGGCTGTATGTCAAGATTATGAACCAGATTCTTGGGTGGTTTTCTTCACAATCTTGTCGAGATGGTCTATTTCTTTGTGCATTATGTTATTTTTATGTTGCTAATTTAAAATTTTAAGAAGCCTCCTCCCATATATTTTCCCTATATAGCTATCTAAAAAGCACATACACAACATGATCACTAATTTTTTTTGTCATTTATGTCTTTCACTTCACCAGTTTATTTACAGATTTATGGTTCACTGACTTTCACAGTCTGAAAATTAATGCTAAATCAATACTTTGTATAAATTTATTATGATTTTACTGTAAATTATTTTGCAATAGATTGTTTGACTGATGTGGTGTAAAACTCTATTGTATATAAATGAAAACATTAAGCGAGTTGAAGGCATAAAATCAGCTAGCACCCTAATATAGCAGCTTTTGAGTGAGAAACTATATAGCATTTTTATGTAGCATATGGGAAAACTGTGCAGCCTGGGAGTTTTTAGCATTAATTCTACAGTTGTACTAAATCTAACATGCCAGTCTCTATCTACAATCCAGCCAGATTTAAAGTGCTAAGTTTTCACTGCTGCACTGAATGCTGAATTATCTAACATGGTGCTGTTCGAGGAAGCCCATCTTCATAAAGCATGTCTAGGCTACTTAACATCCATACATGGAATTCATCTTAACTATTAGGTATTCCAAATGCAGTTTTCTTTTAAATTCAGGAGTATCTCCAAAGTTGCTCTAATGTTTTGAGCAATCTATCATCTTTTAAGTAGAAGACGATCTCTACTAATAAAATGTAAATAATTTTTTTTCAATTCTGATTATTACATTTTCAGGGCTTATCTTTCATTTCTTACCTATTTCTATGCTTTTAAAAAATCATAAATTGGATACTGTATAAACTGACTTACATAAGGAAGTCATCGTATATAACTCCCATCATATTTTTAAAGGGACTTACAGGGTCATGAGATCATCTTAGAATAAGTGGCTACATACCTCATTGTTGAATATCATATCACTATGGTCACCTTTAAAGTACTTCCCTTGGGAAGCTATGCACCGATGCCAACGCCTAGTCCACCATTCAAAGCAATTTTGGAACTCTTTTTCTGGAATGGCTATCAGAACTGCCATCATTTTACCCCTCAGTTGTTTTTTTTTTTTTCTTTTTTGAGGCAGAGTCTCATTTTGTTGCCCTTGGTAGAGTGCCATGGTGTCACAGCTCACAGCAACCTCAAACTCTTGGCCTTAAGCCATTCTCTTGCCTCAATCTCTCAAGTAGAGGGACTACAGGCGCCCACCACAACACCCAGCTATTTTCAGAGACAAGGTCTCACTCTGGCTCAGGCTGGTCTTAAACTTGTTAGCTCAGGCAATCTGCCATCTCAGCCTCCCAGAGTGCTAGGATTACAGGCATGAGCCACGGTACCCAGCCATCCCTGATGTCTTGAATGTCATCAAAAGTCACTGGAGGTTAGATCAGGTGAGTAGGAAGAGTGTTCCAATACAGTTATTTGTTTACTAGCTAAAAACTCCCTTGCAGTCAGTGCTGTGTGAACTGGTGCACTGTCGTGATGCAAGAGCCATGAGCTGTTGGCCAAGATTTTCAGCTAAGATTTTCCTGTTTCTCTGTCAATGTTTACTTGGTCTGCAATGCATCAGTCAGCTGATGATTTTGATGCACAATTCCAGGCATTTTTGTCAGTGCTGCTCATTACTGGCTGCCCTGACCTCTCTTCATCAGTGACACTTTCTTACTCCTCAGAAAAATGTTTACTCCATTTGTACACTGCTGTTGCCTTCAAGGCATTATCACCATAAACATTATCACCATTATCACTAACATATCCCTGATTTCACTTCTGTTCGTGCCAAATTTAACAAGAAATGTAAGAATATGTAATGTGTTCATTGCCCTAATTCAACCCCTAACATTCTCCCAACGGCACGCGAAAACCAAACACCACCCAGCAAGACACTGCCACGTGGGGACACGAACACACTGATATACCAAGGTTATGAAATCTTACTGAGTTGTTTTTACAGTGCTGCCAATGTAAGCACCTGGTGGCAAGTTCATGAACTTAACTGTCAATCTTTGTATAGCATAAGTGTACAGGCAGCTCAATGAATTGTCACAAACTGAACATACCCATATAATTCTCAATCAGACCACGTCACAGCATCTTTCTAGCTCTCCAGAAGCCCGTTCATACTTGCTTCTGGTCATTTGTCCCTCCCCTCGGGGTGACCACTACCCTGAATTCTAGGTGATGGATGAGTTTTGCCTGCTATGTGTGTATACTTTTGAGAATGACTTCTCCCACTCAGTTTAGGTTTGTGAAATGCAGCCATGATTTGGCAGATAGTTTTCTCCTTCTCATTATCATGTACCATTCCTTTGTTTAAATGTACCACGATTTATTTATCCATTCTCCTGGTGATAAACTATTTAAATGTTTTGTAGATTTGGGCTATTCCAAATAATAATGCTGTGAGCATTCTGGAACATTCGTTTAGTGAATATAATATGAATTTTTTTGAGTATATATTAAAGTACTATTTTCATATGTTTAAAACATCTACTCCCATCTAATACGTGCTCAGGATCACAAACAATGACGTTAGGACAGTAACCTACAGTTTTTCTGGTACAAGGTGGATATGACATTTCAAAACATTCTAGTAAGACATTTAGAACATATTTAGATCTTTATAGACTTAAAACCTTAACTTAGCAGTGTAAGAAATTAAATGTATTTGTATATAATAGCACTATATTTCTGTTTTGAGTCCCTATTTTGCCTAAGGGCAGAAACTTGATTTCACTGAATGCAGAATACCCCCTCCTGTCTTTCCTGGGCTGCACCTAAGATCCATCAGTGAGCATGACCCTGGGGCCTCTAGTTGCCATTTCTTCAGGCCATTATTCTTGCCTGCAGCCTGCCACGTACCATGGCACTTTCCAATCTGCTGGTCCCTTAGCTGGGGTCGGGGCAGCATGCAGCCCCCAGGCTCTCTCATAGGCCTGTTGCCTGCACACTACACGTATAAACTCATGTATATCCTTCCTTTGTGCCCACAAACTGCTGGGCTCACAGACATTCTATCAGTCCAGAGTTAAGTAGGCAGCTTGAATCTCCATCTGTTCTTCCAAAGTGGTGTTGATGGCATGAACTCAATACCATGAATCTTCTAGGCCTTAGATTTTTGAAACTCAAAAGTCCAGGTTCTTGTAACTCAAAAGCTTTTCACCTTTATCATTCTTTGCTTGAGGTAATAAATGCTGATGACTGCAGCCATTTAAATGTATGTTTCCTGTTGTTACTTCTTTGAATTCCTGTCATAACTTCTTAATTTGAAAAACAAACAAACAAAAAAACTTTCACAATACTACTTCAAGTTTACTGTGGTTACAGTTAGATTTACATCATAGTGTCGACTTTGGTAAAATTGATACCAGTTGTTCCTAAAATAGTTTCACATTTCTGGAGAAAAGAAAATTTAATAAATACAACTACTAGCTATCATTTATTAAGCACACAGTGTAGGCAAGATATATTGCTGTCAACATGGCAGGCATTTCCTTATTTAATTTTTAGAGCAACCCTATGAAAGAGGTTATTATTTTGCTTTACATATTAAAAAAAAAACAAGGCACATGTAGGTGAACTAACTTGTTCAAGGTTACAGAGCTAGGATTTGAACCCACACAAGTCTGAAGTGGTATTGAACCAAGCAAGAGTCAATGCCAATAACCACCACGTTACAGGACCTCAATACAGAGAAAGAATAGGATCTGGCAACTTGGTCATTACTTTCTCTATTGAAACATTAAAATCCAGGAAGAAGTGCCCTTTCAGACACGAAAAACTGATAGCTCCTTAATACTGCTTTCTGAATCTTGGTTCCCACAGATTAAATGAACTAGGATCTACTGTGTAAATAGCAGAGTGAATTGATTGAACTATTTGTTATAATTTCTAAGGTCAATCTGGAACATATAAAATTATATACAAGCAAGTAGTCATTGAAAAAATGTTTGCAGAAGGCTTATGAACTAAAGTTGATAAAAAGTGTCAAACAATATGTGGACGCGCACACTCATACACCCACCCCCCATAACAGACAATCCCGACTGCTACAGGCTTAAGCAAATATCTTTAATGAAATTTAAGTTTAACTAATGCTTTTGAAAACAAAAGCAGCTGGGTGTTTTAATATTATCAATGAGAAATCTGTGATCTAAAATCATCTGGTGGAATTAAAAGTCATTTTTATTCCACTGTTTTAAACTTTGATCATGAAATAAGGTAACAAAGCCCACAGTTTTACATTTTCCTTCCTAATAAAAAAAGGGAATGCATTCCCATAACGAAACTTTCAAACTTTATAGAAATACATGACATAGAAAATAAAAATTCTCCATAAAATTATCTCCTGGTGACAAACTATTTGGTTTTAATCAGACTGATACAGAGATTATCAATCTACTGATAACAGAGATTATCATTATCAGTAATCTGGTATATAGGCCAAGCGCAGTGGCTCATGCCTGTAATTCTAGCACTCTGGAAGGCCTAGGTGAGTGGATTGCTTAAGCTCAGGAGTTGAATATCAGTGTGAGCAAGAGCAAGACCCATCTCTACAAAAAATAGAAAAAACTAGCTAGGCGTTGTCATAGGCACCTGTAATTCCAGCTACTTAGGAGGTTGAGACAAGAGGATTGCTTGAGCCTAGGAGTTTGAGGCTGCTATGAGCTGTGACATCATAGCACTCAATCCCAGGGCGTCTGAGTGAGATTCTGTCTCAAAAAAAAAAAAAAGGAAGAAAGAAAAACTAGCTAGGCATAGTGGTGCACATCTGTAGTCCCAGTAATTTAGGAGGCTGGGGCCAGAGGATTGCTCAAGTTCAAGTGTTTGAAGTTGCCTTGAGCTATGATGCATGACACTCTACCCAGGGCGACAGAGACTCTGTCTTTAAACAAATAATAAATAAATGTGTTTTTTAAATAAATAAATAAATAGTAATCTGGTATATATTTCTTCATATTTTTTTTCTGTCCACATATGAGGTCAGCCTTGATCAGTAAACATAGTTTTGTTTTTGGTTTTTTTTGCAGTTTTGGCTAGGGCCGGGCTTGAACCGCCACCCCTGGTATATGGGGCCAGCGCCCTACTCCTTGAGCCACAGGCACCACCCTGTAAACATGATTTTAAAAAAATGCAATACTATATCTGTAATCCTAGCGCTCTGGGAGCCTGAGGCAAGTGGACCTCTTGAGCTCAGGAGTTTGAGACCAGCCTGAGCAAGAGGGAGACCCCATCTCTAACTGAAAAGAGAAAGCTTAGCTGGGTGTGCTGGCAGGCACCTGTAGTCCCAGCTACTAGGGAAGCTGAGGGAGGAAAATCCCTCGAGCCCAGAAGTTTGAGGTTGCTGTGAGCTACAATGATAGTACTGCACTCTACCCAGGTGACAGAGAGACTGTCTAAAATAAAGAAACAACAACAACAATACCAATACCAACTCCAGAAGCCTTGGAGAGCAATGGAGATCATTATCACAGCTTTGACAAAACGAATAACATGAAAATTACATTGCATGTCACAATAAAACTTCCAAAATGCCAATTTTTTCTCCATCTCACAAAGCTGCTCGCTCTCTCTTCCTCCAAACTCATAGCTACCTTGTCTCAAACCTACTTGCTCTTCTGTATCTTTTAAGTTTCCCTGTTCACAAGTGAAGCAGTCTATAGGTGTTTCCAGTTCTTATAGCTTAAGTGACCCCCTTAGTTGGATAATTAGTCAAGTAAATAAAGGATGCTTCCTCCTTAGAAAGGTTGAGAGAGCAGAGCTGCAATTAAAAACACTCATAATTCAACATTTTTTTTCCTTTTCACACATACGTGACTATCTATTACATAGGGTTTTATTATATGGTTTTTTTTTTTTTTTTAATTTATACCAGCAGTTCTCAACCTGTGGGTCTCAACCCACAGGAACTGTATTAAAGGGCCACGGCATAAGGCAGGTTGAGAACCACTGATTTATATGAATAAGATTAAAGTCATGTGATCTCTGTAATTTATTTTTTATTTAACAGATAGACATCTGTCAATGTCAGTATAAATACAAATAGATCGAGATTATTTTTTATAGTTGCACAGCGTTTTATTGTAGGAATGTTTCTCAGTTTATTTAGCTACTCCCCTATTGTTGGACATTGGTTCTTTTTTAAATTTTTGCTATTTTCTGTAATGCTGCAATGCATATTCTTTTTTTTTTTGTGAGCCTCAAGCTGTTGCCCTGGCTAGAGTGCCATGGCATTATGGTTCACAGCAACCTCCAACTCCTGGGCTCAAGCAATTCTCCTGCCTCCGCCTCCCAAGTAGCTGGGACTACAGGCACCTGCCACAATGTCCAGCTATTTTTTTGGTTGTAGCCGTCATTGTTGTTTGGTGGGCCCAGGCTGGATTTGAACCCACCAGCTCAGGTGTATGTGGCTGGCGCCTTAGCTGCTTGAGCCACAGGTGCTGAGCCGCAGTGCATATTCTTGAATGAGTAAAGTAGAAGCTATCTCATCCAAACCTACTGGGACCAGTAATTGATCAATCAATTCAAACAGGGAATCATAAACAATACAACATGCTTTAAAAGTTTTATATTAACTTAAAATACATAAATGTGTTTTCATTCTCCAATTTTTTGGTAAAGGCTCAGGGCTTTTTATGATATTATATTACAGTCCCACATCATGTTTTTTGCATAAACCATATCCCAAACACATGGTTTATAATTTCCCATTTCAGTTGCTTTAAAGTATAGAATTCAGAGGTCTGTGGGCATCTTTCAGTGTACTTCATAGAGGGTATGGTGTTGGTTATTCTACTGAATTGGTTAAATTTCTAGGAATTAAATCACAGCTCACAAAGAGTATATGAAATTTTAAAGTTATATAGTGCCAAATAGCTCTCCAAAAAGGTTCTACCTATTTATACTTCAAAAATATGTGAGAGTTTTTATTTCCCAGACATTCTTACCAATAACAGCTATTATGAATAGCTTAAATTTAATGATGCCATTTATTCAATAATACTTACTAAAATTTCCACGTGTAAAACTAACTCAAAATGGATCATAGAACTAAATGTAAGAGCAAAAACTATAAAATGCATATAAAAATAGGAGTAAATATTGTGCTAATAAGTTGGGCAGAGTCTTAAATAGCACCTTTAAAGCACGAGTAACAAAAGAAAAAAATAGAAAAATTAGACTTCATCTGCAGAAACTTACCTCACTGGTACCTTCAGAGTGAGAACTACTGACTTTACCTTTTGTGCTTCAGGCCAGGCGTGGTGGCTCCCACCTGTCACCTAGTACTCTGGGAGGCTGAGGTGCATGGATCGCCTAAGCTCAGGAGTTCGAGACCAGCCTGAGGAAGAGCGAGACCCCATCTCTACTAAAAATAGAAAAACTAGCCAGGCATTGTGGCAGGCACCTGTAGTCCCAGCTACTCAGGAGGCTGAGACAAGAGAGTAACTTGAGCCCAGAGTTTGAGGTTTCTGTGAGCTATGACACCATGTCACTCTACCCAGGGCCACAGAACGAGACTCCATCTCAAATAAACAAACAAAAACAACAAAAAACTTCATACTTCAAAGAATACGATCAAGGTGAAAGACAGCCCACAGAATGGGAGAGAATATTTACAAATCATATAGAAAGAATTTCCCTTATCCATAGGCAATACATTCCAAGATGCCCAGAGAATGCCTGGAACTGTGGATAGTACCAAGCCTTATATCTACTATGCTTTTTCTTGTACATACCAATCTATGATAAATTTTAATTTATAAATTAAGTACAGAAAGATTAACAAAAATAATAGTAAAATAGAATAATTAAAACAATATACTATGGTAAAAGTTATATGAATGTAGTCTCTCTCTCTCTTAAAATATTATAATATTTTGGGACTGTGGTTGACTGCAGGTAACTGAAACTGAGGAAAGCAAACCCACGGATTAAGGGGGACTACTGTATATGAACAATGGACTTGTATCTGTAATATACAAAGAATTCTTACAACTCAATGATAAAAAGAGATTTAACTCAGTTTTGTGTTTCGTTTTTTTCTTTTGAGAAGGGAGTCTCTGTTGCCTAGGCTAGAGCACCATGGTATCAGCCTTGCTCACAGCAACCTCAGACTCCTGGGTCCAAGCAATCCTCCTGCCTCAGCCTCCTGAGTAGCTGGGACTACATGTGCCCGCCACAACACCTGGCTTATTATTTTCCTTTCTTTTCCTTTTTTTTGAGACAGAGTCTCACTATACATTGCCCTGGGCAGAGTGCCGTGGCGTCACAGCTCACAGCAACCTCAAACTCCTGGGCTTAGGCGATTCTCTTGCTTCAGCCTCCCAAGTAGCTGGGACTACAGGCGCCCGCCACAATGCCCAGCTATTTTTGTTGTTGTTGTTGTTGTTGTTGTCATTGTTGTTTGGCAGGCTCCAGGCTGGGTTCAAACCTGCCAACCCCGGTGTATGTGGCTGGCACCCTAGCTGCTGAGCTACAGGCGCTGAGACTATTTTCTATTTTTAACAGAGACAGGGGCTCACTCCTTTCCAGGCTGGTCTTGAACGCCTGAGTTCAGGTAACCCTTCCACCTCAGCCTCCCAGACTGGTAAGATTAAGGGGGCATGAGCCACCGTACCTAGCCAATAACCCAGTGCTGCCAACGTAAGTGCATGGTGGCGAATTAAATAAATTTCATTGTCATAAAATGAATGCATACTATTAAACTTTGTACTTGTTTGGTATATTTGACTAAGACAAAACTTATAAAGATAAAACTTTTGATGTTTGTGATGTAATGTGTTATTTGCATTCTTGATTTTAAAATGCCATGTTTTCTATTATAGGATTGCCAAGTATATTCAGGATAAGAAAAGGCTTAATTTCTAACACATAAATTATAAATAAATTTAGAGGATCAAATATATAGCCATGTGTTAAACTTCCACATATGAGAGAGAACATGACAGATTTGTAAGAGTTTTTTATTTATTTTTATTTTATTTTATTTTATTTTATTTTTGAGACAGAGTCTCACTTATTAACCCTTGGTTGAGTGCTGTGATATGACAGCTCACAGCAACCTCCAAATCCTTGGGCTTAGGTGATTCTCTAGCCTCAGCCTCCCGAGTAGCTGGGATTACAGGTGCCCGGCTATTTTTTTGTTGCAGTTTGGCTGGGGCTGGGTTTGAACCCACCACCCTCAGTATATGGGGCTGGTGCCTTACTCACTGAGGCACAGGCATGGCCCGTAAGAGTTTATTTGTTTTTTTTTTTTAAAAAAGAAACTCCTTTGAAAAAGTATAAATGTAGAATTAACCAATTTATGTGAAGTCTAATCAAGCAAATCTTCCTGTGATGATGGTGGTATTTAAGTTGAAGGAAATTTGCCTGTAAAACAAATATTGCCATATACATACTGGATTTTTAAAAAATCTACATTTTATGTTTTCATCTTAGCTTCTCCCTAATAAAATCTCTGCCTTGGCTGGGCGCCTGTAGCTCAAGTGGCTAGGGTGCCAGCCACATACACTGGAGCTGGCATGTCCGAATCCAGCCTGGGCCCACCAAACAACAATGACAAATACAACCAAAAAATAGCTGGTCATTGTGGTGGGCGCCTGTAGTCCCAACTCCTTGGGAGGCTGAGGCAAGAGAATTGCTTAAGCCCAGGAGTTGAGGTTGTAATGTAATGCGAGCTGTGATGCCACAGCACCCTACCCAGGGCAACACCTTGAGACTTTGTCTCAAAAAATAAATAAGTATGATTTAATAAAAAATAAAATAAAATAAAATGATACTGCAAAAATGTAAAAAATAAATAAATAAATAAGTAAATAAAATAAAATAAAATAAAATAAAATCTCTGCCAGTGTTTATAGACCTCCTTCTCTGCAAGCAGCCTGGTAGCTTTATATTTATATGAAAGCCACAAATCAGAGATGGGGAAAAGATTAAGGATTGTACCCAAAGAAATCAGTTGACAATCAGCTTTAAGTATTAATGAAGCACAATTAACATTTTATGAAGCACAAGTTCATAAAAATAAATATTCTAATTGTTTCTTCCTACATCCTATAAAAGCTATCGCTAAATCCATTTAAGATTGAAAATAAGTTATATAATGCCATGCGTGAAGATTTTCTTTTTCTTTGAGACAGTCTTACTCTGTTCCCCTGGGTAGAGAGTGTTGTGGCGTCACAGCTCACAGCAACTTCAAACTCTTGGGCTCAAGCGGTCCTCTTGCCTCAGCCTCTCCAGAACTGGGACTACAGGCGCCCACCACAGCACCCAGATAATTTTCCTATTTTTAGTAGAGACAGGGTCTCGCTCTGGCTCAGGCTAGTCTGAACTCCGGAGCGCAAGCGGTGTGGCTGGCGTAGCCTCCCAGAGGGCTACAATTATACGAGTGAGCCCCTGAGCCCCGCCCAGCGAAGATTATTTAAATAAAGAGTTGCCGGGATGAAAAGTGAATTGTCCCAGTAAATTCACTGACAATGTATTGCTGTGCCATCTTTTTTAAAATCCTAGTACACAATATTTATTTATTTAAGGAAAAAGGCATGCAGAGTCATCACTTCTTAGAACTTTAATTTTTCTATTTGTAAAAATACTAATACAGTATTTTTACAGATAGAAAGTACTAGTTTTCTCTTCCTTAAAGTTTAATTCCCAGCAACAAATGCTTACGTGCTCTCGGTTTCTGACTGATTGGAGCGCCCTCGTGTGTGTCTCTGTTGTAATGTTTTACAGATATCTGAAAATCATACTTTGGTTATCTCAGCAGCAATACCATTAATGATGCCTTTATTTTCTTATTTTTGATAGCTTCAAGTATTAATCAACAACCTATAAAGAGAGCAGTTAACCTTACACAGTTCACTATCAAACTTTTTATGTGCCAAATTGTATTCTAAAACAAACAACCAAGTTAGCCTGGCCCTCGCTCAGGCCTATAATCCTAGCGCTCTGGGAGGTTGAGGCGGGAGGAGTTCCTGAACTCAGGAGTTTGAAACCAGCCTGAGCAAGAGCAAGACCTCCTCTTTACTAAAAATAGAAACGTTAGTCAGGCATTTGTGGCTGGGTGCCTGTAATCCCAGCTACTCAGAAGGCTGAGGCAGGAGGATCACTTGAGCCTAGGAGTCTGAGGATGCTGTGAGCTATGAGGCCATGGCAGTCTACCCAGGGGGATAGAGTGAAACTGTCTCAAAACAAAACAAAAGAAACAAACAAAAACCCCAACTAAGTTATTGGGGTGGGTTGGGGGTCGCTGGTGAATATTTTTGGTTTTCTTTGGAGACAGAATCTTTCTCTGTCACCCTAGGAGGAATGTCATGGAGTCATAGCTAGCAATCTCAAACTCTCAGGCTCAAGACTACAGGTGTCTGCCACAGCGGCCAACTAATTTTTCTCTTTTTAGTAGAGGGGGCCTCCCTCTTGCTCAAGCAGGTCTCAAACTTCAGAGCTCAGGCAATTCATCCGCCTTAGCCTCCCAGAGTGCTAGGATTACAGGCATGAACCACTGTACCCAGCCTATAAATTATTGTTTGATTGAAAGATTAATTTAATGACAAAGTCATTAAAACTTCCAAGATAAATTTTTCATTACAACATTTTTTAACAGTCACAGTATAAACCCAGCACTTTGGGAGGCTGAAGATGATTGCTTGAGGCTGGGAGTTTGAAACAACGCTGGCCAACACAGCAAGACTTCATCTCTACAAAAAATGTTTTTAAATTACCTGGGTGTAGTGGTATATGCCTGTAGTCCCAGTTGCTCAGGAGATTGAAGTAGGAGTAGCTTGACCCCAGAAGTTGGAGGTTGTTATGAGCTGTGACCTCACTAATGCACTCCTGCCTGGGCAACAGAATGAGAGCCTATCTCTAAAAATTTTTTAAATTAAAACATCATGGGCAGTGCCTGTGGCTCAGTGGGTGGGGCGCTGGCCCCATATACTGAGGGTGGTAGGTTTGAACCCAGCCCCAGCCAAACTGCAACAACAACAATAACAAAAAAACATATCGTTTTATTATCATTCATAAAAGGAAATATGTAGTCAATTAATTATGTAACAGCTTGAGTTTTTCCAAAGAAAAATTTACTTGTTTAAATCATAGTATAGTGATTTCTTTCTACTCAGAAAGACTCCATTGCAGGGAGCCAAAAGACAATCTCATTTTGGGTGGTGCCTGTGGCTCAAAGGAGCAAGAGCAAGACCCCACCTCTACTAAAAAGCGAAAAACTAGCTGGGTACTCTAGTTAGTGCCTGTAGTCTCAGCTAGAGGGGAGGTTGAGGCAAGAGGAACACCTGAGCCCAAGAGATTAAGATTGTTGTGAGCTATGATGATGCCCTGGCATTCTACCCAGGGCAACAGAAAAGAAAAAAAAAGTAGCATAAGAGTGGATAGTGATTAGAGAATCAAACAGAATTTATGAAATGAAAATTGTAATACTTGGGCAGTGCTCAGTGAGTAGGGCGCCAGCCACATAGACCAAGGCTGGCGGGTTCAAACCTGGCCTGGGCCTACTAAACAATGACAGCTGCAACAACAACAAAAAAATAGCTGGATGTTATGGTGGGTGCCTGTAGCCCCAGCTACTTGGGAGGCTGAGGCAAGAGAATCGCTTAAGCCTAAAGTTGGAGGTTGCTGTGAGCTGTGATGCCACAGTACTCACTGAGGGTGACATAGTGAGACTCTGTCTCAAAAATAAATAAATAAATAAATACATAAATAAAATTGTAATACTTGTAAGTACATCATCAATGGGAAGATTAAACACCTAAATGGGACCACTGAAGAATTAATTAGTGACCTAGAAGACAGTCCCCAAAATGACTCAGATTGCCCAGAGACAAAGAAATGGAAAGAATAAAAGGAAGATTAAAGGTCATGGATAATAAAGTGCAAAAGTAAAATGTACATGAGGAGTTTCAGATGAGGTTAGGCTCATACAAGGTGAATGGCTGTAGACCATCAGAAGGAGAAAATAGAATGGGGAAGAGATCATATTTGAAGATTATGACTGAGAATTTTAAAGAATTAATGAGAAGACTGGGTGTGGTGGCTCATGCCTATAATCCTAGTTCTCTGAGAGGCCACGGCGGGTGGATCACTTGAGTTCAGGAGTTTGAGACCAGGCTTAGCAAGAGCAAGACTCATATTTCCTAAAAATAGAAAATTTAGCTGGGCATTGTGAAGGGTGCCTATAGTCCCAGTTACTTGGGAGGCTTAGGCAAGAAGATTGTCTGACCCTCAATGAATCCCCAAAAATGAAGAAGAAGAAAAGAAGAAGAGGAGGAGGAAGAGGAGGAAGAGGAAGAGGAAGAAGAAGAAGAAGAAGAAAGAAATGCCTGAGCCCAAGAGATTGAGGTTGCTGTGTGCTATGATGATAGCATGGCATTCCACCCAAGGTGACAGAGAAAGACTCTGTCTCAAAAAAAAAAAAAAAAAAAAAAGAGAGAGAGAGAGAGAGAAGTAATGAGATTCAAATATTTAGTTTGAAGAAACTCAGGAATCCCCAATCCAGATAAATAAAGGAAATCCACATCAAGACATATTACAGGGGCCACACCTATGGTGCATCTTGGAATGGGTACAGGTGAAACCTACTAAAGGCAGAATACAAATGTCTACATACAATAACTAAGAAAATGCCATGAAGGCTACACTGAACAGTTTGATGAGAACATTTCAGATTGTATATGAAACCAGCACATTGTAACCCTTGATTGCACTAATGTACACAGCTATGATTTAACAATAAAAATAAATAAAAAAGAAAAAAAAAGAACTTGGGGCAACTCACTGAGTCTGTGGGTCGCACCACGGTGAACCCTCTCCCGGCCACCTGTGCTGGCTCCCTCACTCTTCCAGCTGCCTGAAAGTGACACCTTCACACACACACACACACACACAGCCCTCCCTTCCCATCCTTCACCCTGGGCTTCATGTGCTCCGGAGCCCTGCCCGCGGTGGGGACACCTCACGGTCTGCAGCGACACCGCTTCCCTTGCGCAGTCTCCTCGCGGCGCAGACAGACCTTGGCCATCTCCTGTGGACTGTGCGGGAATTTCCCTAGGATGTTTAGGAGGAAGAGCGTTTCCAAGTTGGGGAACATTCGCGAGTATGAGAGCGCAGCGCTGCAGACCAGTCAGGTACGGCGCGTCCACCCACAGGCCAGCGCTGCCCACGCCTGGCACCCCCGGGTTCCGGCTCTTCCAGGGCAACAGACTCCGAGTTGCGCTCATTGTATTAACTTGCATTTGGGTGATTAGCAATGATTTTGAAAATCCTGTAGTTCACTTTTTATTTTTCTGCTTCCTCTTCTGAAATCACCTATTGGTATCCCTTATCCATCTTTCTAAATATTTTTCCTTATTGATTTGCCATCCACGTGGAGTGTAAATCCTTTGCCAATTTTAGGTATTGCAACCGTCTTCTTCCTTTCCGGCCATTATCTAATTACTGTTTTCATGATGTCTTTTGTTGAAGAGAAATCTTTAATTTTGATGTATTTATTTTGTTCTTTTTCATTTATTTTCATTTATTTCTTTTCTTCTATATTAGATCCCCATGTACATATGACTATATCTCTGAGATGTCCATTCCATTCGCCAATTCATCTTTATGGAACCGTTTTCATCACTATGGCTTTAGAAGCTATCTTACCTAGGATTGTACGGTAGGGAAAGTTCTCCTCTTTACTATTGTTTTTTAAAGTTGATTCATCTTTCCACAGACTTTTATTGATTTTCAAAATCAATTTTAAGTTAAATTTTATTAAGTGCTTCACATAATCCAACTCAAATTTGATTATGATGGCACTGGAAAAATTTACATCATATTATTATTATCATCGCATCCAAGATGGAAAATCTTCCAATTTATTAAAATCCTCTCCTAAAATTTAATAAGACTTTACAGTTTTAAAATAGAGATCTTGTACAAATTCTTGATTGAATTCCCATGCCTTACACTGTTACTGCAATTGTTCTTTTTATTAGTAATAGCCTATTTTTAGAGCAGTTTTAAGCTTTCAGAGAAATTAAGCAGAAAGTACAGAGTTCCCATAAGCCCTGCCCCCCAGGTTCCCCAGTTATTAACATATTGTATTGGTATGGTATGTATTATAATTGATGCACTTATTAAATAAAATCAACGGTTTACTCTTGGGTTCACTCTGTTGTCCAGTTCTGTGACTTTTGTCAAGTTTATTATGACATGATGTGAACGGAGACAGACTTCAGGGCCCTAAGAACGCTCTGCGCTCTCTGTATTTTTTTCTCTCTGTACCCTTTTCCTCAACCTGGAGTCACCAACCTTTTAAGGTCTTCATGGCTTTGCCTATCCCAGAATGTCAGAGAATTGGAATCTTCTTCCATTTAGCAAAAGGCATTTAAGCTGCTTCCATGTGTTTTTGTGGCTTGACAGCTCATTTTTAAAAATCACTGAATAATATTCCATTGTCTGTATGTACCCCAGTTCATGTACTCGGTCACTTGTCGAAGGACATCTTGGTTGCTTCCATGCTTTGGCAACTGTGAATAAAGCTGCTTTGTGTGGACGTAAGTGTTCCACTCCATTAGATAAACACGCAGGAGTCAGTTGGTGGACTGCATGGTAAGACTATGTTGGATTCCTAAGAAACTGCCCGACTGTCTTCCAAAGTGGCTGTTAACATGTTGCACTCGCCCCAGCTCTGAATGAGAATCCTGCTGCTTCACACCCTCTGCAGCCTCTGGTGTTGCCTGTGGATTGTGTTTTATTATTATTACTGGTTTTAGAGACAGAGTCTCACTTCATCACCCTTGGATAGAGTGCTGTGGTGTCACAGCTCACAGCAACCTCCAGCTCCTGGACTTAGGTGATTTTCTTGCCTCAGCCTCTGAGTAGCTGGGACTACAGGTGCCTGCCACAGCGCCCGGCTATTTTTTTTCGTTGCAGTTTGGCTGGGGCTGGGTTTGAACCTGCCACCCTTGGTATATGGGGCAGGTACCCTACCTACTGAGCCATAGGCACCATCCCTTTTGGTTTGTGTTTTAGCCATTCTAACACATGGGTAATGGTGTCCCATTGTTGTTTCAACTCACAATTCCCTGATGACGTATGTGGGGCATCTTTTCACATGCTATATGTTATCTGTTTATCAGTGAGGTGTCTATTCAGATCTTTTCTTCCTTTTTTTTTTTTTTTTTTGAGACAGAATCTCACTATGTCACCCTGGGTAGAGTGTCGTGGCATTACAGCTCACAGCAACCTCAAAATCTTAGGCTTACGCAGTTCTCTTGCCTCAGCCTCTGAGTAGCCGGGACTACAGGTGCCTGCTAAAATGTCCAGTTATTTTTTGTTGCAGTTGTCATTGTTGTTTAGCTGGCCTGGGCAGGGGTTAAACCCACCAGTCTCCATGTATGTGGCTGTCACTGTAACCACTATGCTACAGGTACCAAGCCCTTTTGTTCTATTTTTAATTGAGTTATTTTCTTATTGTTGAGTTTGATGCATTCTTTGAATGTTTTAGGTATAAATCCTTTATCAGACATGTGCTTCTAAAATATTTTTTTCCCAGTTTGTGGCTTGTCTTTTCAATGCTTAATCAATTCTTTTTTCCTACTAGAATGTATAGAATGTGAGTAGTAAATGTTTGGAAGTACCCAAGAAAAGCCGGTCATGTGATCACCCTATATAATCTCCAAGGGCTGATGTTCCTGAATAAGAGAGAGAGTTGGGCACGTGTCAGAGGAGTGGAGGCTGCTTTTTTTATTCTCATATTTTGCATCTGATGGAGAAGAGTGGATTTGTGGTTATAAGAAGTTTGAAGTGCCGATATGGTGTCAGAATCCATGCACTGTGACTTAGACGTGATAAGACAGAGAGACAGGAGACTGCTCCTGGGCCGGTAACGAAATACCTTAGACGAGGTGGTTTATAAAAGGCAGAAATTTATTGTTCACAGTTCCAGTGGCTGGGAAGTCCATGATCAAGGCTTTTGTGGATTTCATGTCTGGTGAGGGTGCTTTCCTCACAGATGGCACCATCTTGGTGTTTTCACATGGCAGAAAAGGCCATGAGTTGGAAGAAACCAGCTTGTTCCCTTGAGTGCTTTCATAGGGTCACTAGCCCCACCTGTGAGGGCTCTGTCCTCAACTCTTAATCACCTTCTGAAAAGGTCCACCTGGTCAATGTTATCACATTGACAACTTTAATCATATGAATTGGGGGGGCACATTCAGGCTGCAGCAGAAGTGCTCTGCAGACGCTGGAGAGACTGAGACCAGGGCTGATGTGCACTGTGGGTTTGCTGGCCTGGGCGAGCTCTAATGTGCCGGCCAGCTGCTCTGCAGCCCAGTTTGCTCTAAGACTTTGGGATGATGAGTTCAAGGAAGGTATTAGTTTGAAAAAGAATCCTTAAAAAAACTAAAATTAAGAAAATATGAAGCAGAAAGTGAGAGAACCAGACCAATGCTATCTTAGGCCAGAATATTGCTATATTAGGTATTAAGTTCTGGTTCCCCTGCCATTTTGTTTTATAAGTTTCATTTTCCAGTAAGCCCAGGCAATTCCCCAAAATCATGAGACAGCTACCCCCCAATCAGGTACCACCCTCTCTGGATCAAGTTGTATATGCCCCACTTGCTGCACCGCATTATAAAAATCTCCTGTTCCAGAGCTCAGGGCTCCTGGCTCAGATCCGTTGCAGCAGAGCCCCTGGGAGTCCAAGCTCGAGTTTGCAATAAAAGGCTCTTTTGCTTTTGCATTGGACTCAGCTCCTTGGTGGTCTTTGTGGTGGATTTCGAGATCTGGGCGCAACATTTGGGGGCTCGTCCAGGATACCCCCCAAGACCTCTTGAGGACCCCGACCCGAAGGGCCGATATGTGGTGTCTATCATGTCTGCTGTGGTTGTTTTTGGAACTCTGAAATCTGTAAAGGGTGGTTGGTGTGAAGTCAATCAAAGTGGACACACTGGAGGCTGCTGGCCAGGGGTGCTGAGGAGACGTCCTGGCCCTTTCTGGGAGGGACTGCCCCCCGACTGGGACGTGGAATCCCCAGGGTGTGGTGTGGATGCAGTTCCCCTTCTGATTCTTTTGAACGGACGTAGCGGGTTGCTCCTGCAGCTTGGTCAGAGACCGTCATCCTATTTTCAGTTTTGTTTCTGCAGATTGTCGATTTTGTGTGTCCTCAGTGTGTTGGGTGCATTGTGTATCCTCCGTGTGTTGTGCATGTTGCATTTGGGGTGACTTTGCCTAAAATGGTACAGAGTCAAATGACCCCCCCCCCCTTTCTCTTTTTCTTAATCACTTTTCAGATGTTAAACTCAGAGCTCAAGATTTGGGACTTGTGGTGAAAAAAAAAACAAAAAACAAAAAACTAAACTGACTACTTTTTGCAGGAGCGAGTGTCCAACCTTCAATGTTGGCTGGCCTCCAGAGGGAACTTTTTATCTCCCCATTATCTTTCAGGTTAAGGACATTGTTTATTGTCCGCAAACCAGTCACCCTGACCAGGTACCGTACATTACTACCTGGCAGGACTTGATAGAAGATTCCTCCTCCCTGGCTGAAAGCACTTCCCAAGCAGTTCGGTTCTCGCCGTGCACAAGAAATCTCCTGACTCCCCTAACAAGAAGCCCCACAAACCTTCTGTGCCACTTTACCCATTTTGCAGGATAGTGGAGACCAAGATCTACTTTGCCCTCCTCCAATTCACCCCCGCTTGAAACCCCCACAGGGCTAACACCCACCTCCCGGTGAAGTGGCGGAGGGGGAACCTGTTGTGGAAGCAGGGTGGCAGGACCTGCTGCTGCAAGTCCGCCATTGACCAGGCAACAAGCTCATCGAGAGGCAGCAGCCAACTTGACTGTTGTTCTACCCTTCCAGGCCATGGGCCCCCAGGGGCCCGGATGGGGCTCAGAACCTTTATTATTGGCCCTTTGCCACTAGTGATTTGTATAACTGGAAAATGCAGAATCCTAAGTTTTCTGAAAAACCCACTGCATCTTTTAGATTCTGTCCTTTTCACCCACTAGCCCACTTGGGATGATTGTCAGCAGCTATTACAGGTGCTGTTTACTACAGAAGAGAGAGAAAGAATTCTGTCAGAAGCCCGGAAGTCGGTCGAGGGCACAGATGGACTCCCACTACCAACCCGACTAAGATTGATGCTGCCTTTCCCCTTACCTGCCCCAATTGGAATTTTAATAAGGGCTGGGTCAGGTGAGTCTCTGGGTCTACCACCAGACTCTAATGAGGGGTCTCCGGAAAGTGGCTTGTAAGCTGACTAATTTGGCTAAGCTACGGAATGTACAACAGGAGAAAAATGAGTCCCCTACTGTCTTCCTAGAGAGAATCATGTCATGGAAAAAACCCAAGTGCCCATCGATCCACGAATGGACTAATAAATTGTGGTATATGTATACCATGGAATATTATGCAGCCTTAAAGAAAGATGGAGACTTTACCTCCTTTGTGTTTACATGGATGGAGCTGGAACATATT